>JAOXYD010237691.1:0-17376 GCA_028565735.1 Pinacopodium congolense | reverse complement strand
ATTTTCTTAGTTAAATGAATAAAAATTAGAAAAAGTTTTAAATTATAATAAAATTAGAAATTAATTTTCTTATTAATTTAAACTAATTTATTTATTTAAAAATTAGTACTAAGTTCCTAATTAAAATATTAATTAGAAATAAGTTTTCTAATTAAATTAAACTAATCTGTTTAGTTAAATAACAATTAGAAATATGTTTTTAATTAGAATAAAATTATAAATAGGTCTTCTAAATAAAATAAACTAATTTATTTGTTAAGAACAATAAGGAATAAGTTTCTAATTACATCAAAATTATAAATAAGTTTTTTAATTGCAATAAACTAATTTATTAGTTAGATTAAAATTAGAAATTAGTTTTCTAATTACAAAAACTAATTAGTTTAATTAAGTAAATTTTAAAAAATTTCTAATTATAATAAATATGAAGAAATTGAAAGAGATATTGATAATGTCACTAAAGTGACAAGAACTTTATTACGAAGGTTCTGTATTTTACAAAGCTTTATAAACTCCTATATATATATACGAGGGTGCATATCTGAAATATTATATATATATAGTACAATATTAATTACAGAAAAAAAAAGTAGAATACATCAGATGCTATCACGGGATATGTCAGATATAAAATAAATATCTTATTCATTGCAAAGATACTTCAAAATTGCCAATTTGGGACTGCCTATAATGTTTTACATGCTAACACTCCCCCTTAAGGTGGAGTCAAAGGATCCATGGATCCAAGCTTACTCAAAAAATGGTGAAATTGGGTAGAAAGTAAAACCTTAGTAAACACATATGTAAGTTGGTCACTAGTTCGAATATACCGAGGCTTAATAAACTTGGACTAGACTTGTTGTCGAATGAAGTGACAGTCCACTTCAATATGTTTTATTCTTTCACGAGACATTGCATTAGCAGCAATATACATGGCAGATTGATTATCACAAAATAGAGAGATATGAGTAAGACATAAGCAACCCATATCATCAAGGAGATGCTTAAGCTATACTAGTTCGCAAGTTGCTAAAGGCATGACACGATATTCAACTTTCGCACTGGAACGAGCAATAATGTGATTTTTTTTTACTTTTTTGGGAAATAAGATTGCCAGCAATAAATATACAATAGCTAGTAGTAAAGCAACCATCTAAGGTATTTCTAGCCCAATTAGAATCTGTATACCCCATAATATTAGTATGTCTATTTCGGGTCATTACTATGCCACGACCTATTGTTCCTTTCAAATATCGCAGAATACGTTTCACCATGCACAGGTGATGAGTAATAGGTGGATGCATATGTTGATTGACTAGACTAAAAACAAGGGTAATGTTAGGTCTAGTATTGGCTAAGTAAATAAGTTTACCTACTAGCTTTTAATAATAGCTCAGTGATTTAAGAGGTTCCCCTTAAGCGTCAAGTTTCAATTTACCATTCAACGATGTAGGGGCAGTTTTGGAATGTTGCATATCAGCATCTTAAATCAAATCCAAAATGTATTTTCGTTGAATGGGGAAAAATCCTTTACTTGAATGAGCCATTTCAATACTAGGAAAGTACTTTAGAGAGCCAAGATCCTTAACCGGAAACTGATCCTGAAGATTCTTCTTAAGTTTAGTGATAACATCAGGGTTGTTACTTGTAATAATTAGATCATCTACATAAATAAGAATCATTAGTTTATCAACCGAGCCAAGGTGAACATATAAAAAGGAGTCAGCTAAACTCTTTGAAAAACCAAGAACTGCAAGTGTCGAAGTCAACTTAGCATACTATACACGAGGGCTTTATTTCAATCCATAAATAGATTTGTGAAACTCACACATCAAGTTAGGATTCTTGCTTTAAAGATGTCCTGAATGAAGCTTCATAAATACTTTTTCTTTAGGATCTCCATGCAGAACTGCATTTTTTATATTCAATTGAAACAAGGACGATCCATTATTAATAGCAATAGATAACAAAACTCGAACAGTAGTCATTTTTGCAACAGAGGCGAATGTCTCCTTATAATCAACCTTAAATTGTTGAGTAAATCCTTGAGTAATAAAACGAGCCTTGTAATGATCTATCGATCCGTCAGAGTTGAATTTAATCTTAAACACCCAACGACTACTAACGACATGCTTATCTTTAAGAAAAGGAACAATAGTCCATGTATTACTTTCAGTAAGTGTTGTCAATTATTCGTTAATAGTTTTTCCCTATTTATCTTGAGAATAAGCCTCTTTAAATGTTTTAGGCTCACGAACACTGGAGATTGATGTAAGAAATGCTCTATGCACATATGCTAATCTTTGATAAATCAAATAATTGGTAAGACGGTACCTGGCTACATAAGCTACATAATCCCGAAGTTTCATAGGAGGATGGCAATTTCGTTAAGGATTACGTCGAGGAACTACTAAAAGATCCTGTGTATCAATATTTGCTCCTTAGGATATAATAGGTGAGTCTTTAATAATCCTTTTAGTTGAGGCTAGGGCTAATACAACTGGTTTTGAAAAGTGTTCATAATATGGCTTAACATTTAATACAGGTAAAAATAAGCTAATATCTTCCCTTAATTAAGTGTTGTAAAATACGAGCATGTCTTAACAAATTAAACATCTCTAGTGACGTATAACTTCTTGGTGACTGTATTATAACATTTGTATCCTTTTTGAGTTTGTAAGTAACCTAAAAATATACACTTCACTACTTGTAGGTCAAGCTTATCACGTTGAGTGATTGGGGAATGCACAAAACAAGTGCAGCAAAAAATCTTCAAGTGAGATAAATCTGATTTTTTATCCTGCAAGACTTCAAGAGGATATTTGAAATCTAACACTTAGTTGGGTAATCAATTAATAAGATAAGTAGCAATAAGAATTTTATAGGATAAAAAAAGGCTTCAAAACATTCATTTGAAGCATTATTGATATAGTTTTCTTCAGTAAATCACGATTTTTATGTTTAACTATGTCATTTTGTTAAGATGTATTTACATAACTAGTTTAATGCACTATACCTTTAGAGACTAAGTAGTTTTTCATATCATGGGTTATATATTCTGTACCATTGTTAGATCGAAGAATTTTAATGGAAGCAAAGAATTGATTAGTAATCAATATGTGAAATTTCTTAAAACAACTAAACACTTCAATTTTAGATTTCAATAGATAAACCTATGCAACTCTTGAAAAGTCATCAATAAAACTGACAAAGTATTCGAAACCATTAAGAGAAACAGAAAAAGGTCCCCACACATTTGAATGAATAAGTTCAAAGGCCTTTGTAGTTCTAGACATAGATGGATTAAAAGGAATCCTAGCAGACATAGAATAATGATAAATTTCACAGTTATGTTCTTCTTTTGAAAGACCTGGAAACTATTTACAATTCGAAATAGATAGAAGTGGAAATAAAAGTGGAATGCTCATTAATAGAAGTGGAAATAGCTTGGAATCTCTTTGCAATTCGAAAGTATAAAGAGAAATAATAAAGTCCATATAAATAAAAGCCTTAACCAATTGTCTTCTTGGTGACAGGTTCCTGAGAAATAACCTTGTGAGGGGTAAAGATAACTTCATAACAAATAGAAGATATCATTTTATGAACAGAAGTAGCTAAAATGGAAAAGAAGGAACATATAAGAACTTTTGATTCAATCGTATCAGAAACTAGTTTAATTTTTCTTTTACCCAAAATAGTAGAACCTTTAACATTAGCTTTAGCGTCAAAGGTAGAAGTTGAACAAGGAGTATAATCACAAATATTATTTAAGTTATTGGACATATGATCAGTGGCACCAGAATTTACAACCCATAAATCATGCAAAGTACTAATCTCTAAGGAAGTTATAAAAGCAGACAAAATACCTTGACTGTTTTTAGAGTTAGCATGTGCTAAAAAGCCACCAAATTTATTAAGAAGTGCACTAGGCTCGTCTATTTTTATGTTACCAGCATCATTTGGAACTTCTAGTCCATGTTTTTCCTGTAAATAATTGACAAATTCTTTAAGTAGTGTAACAGGACTTGAGTAGAAAGACTTAGCAATACGTGCAACATGTGCTTTATGATTATTGATTTGCTTTTTCTCACCTCCAGTTTTATCCTTCATTAATTTCGGTTTTAGTTTTGGATGAAGACTCCGACAACAATCTATTAAATGTCCTGGAGATTTTTAATGTTCACACTTAAGATCCGAACATTTCCCTTTATAATTTTCTTCGTCAGATGAATGATTAGAGACATGGGCACAAGTATCTAAAACAAGTATAGTAGTAGTACTACAAGGCATAACTTTCCTATGAACTTCTTTAAGTTGGATTGTTGCACATACACTCTTCAAGGATTATAGGCAATCCCTTTGCATTGGATTATTAGCATGTAAAACATTATAAGCAATCCCAAATAGGTAAGTTTGAAGTATCTTTACATTGAATATGACATATTTATTTTATATCTGGCATATCTTGTGATAGTATCTGATGTATCCCACTTTTTTCTCTGTAATTGATATTATACCGTGTATATAAATATTTTAAATATGCACCCTTATGTATATATAGGAGTGTAAATAAAAAATAAAATAACCATGAATAAAGAGGATTTAAATGAGTTTTTCTAACCTAAATTGTTTTTGTTCTTTGAATGTTATATCTTTCATATCCATTTGAAAATTCATTTAACCAATCATAACAAAAATATCGAACATATCCATATCATTTACAGTATGAGAAAAACAAATGATTGTAAGTTCTGCATGCATTTCAATAATAATTTCTTAGTCTAAAATAATTATGATGTTTTTCTAGGATGAGTGAAAGTTCTTTTATCATTAGCTTGATGATGAGGAAAACTTTTATGCCTTGATACGTACATGTATGCATGATGTCTAGGTTAAGGTCTACTAGATGCATTTTGAACAATCTTATGAGTACATTCATCTTCTAAGTTCTTTTCCCTAAAAAAAATGGTTTTTCTTGTAGATGCTCCATTACTATATCCTAAACCCTGTTTATCATTTCCTACTTTTTGGAAACTTAATAATGTTTCTAATTTCTCTTTCCCTTTAGTAAATTTTGGAAGTGGTTACTTAAAGAAATCTACTTCTTTTTTCAAGGTTCTATTTTCATTTACTAGATCATTGTTATCTTTGTTAATTAAATCAAGTGTTTCCTAAGTCCTTTATTTTCCATTATTCTTTCATTTACTTCTTATATAGTTTTCTTATGTCTATAATGTAACTATTTTTTCTTCCTAATCAATTCTTTTATATGCTCTATTACTTCTCCATAAGTGTATTTAACTTCACATTAATTTTCCCTAGTATTGGAATGAGAAGGGCTTACCTCTTTGTGTGCCATGAAGCACATGTTAGCCACTTCTTCTTATTCAAAATCACTTGATTCGAACCATATGAGCTTCAATGGTTTCTTATTTAGATATTTCTTTTCTATATTCTCCTTGTTCCATCCTATCTTTTCCTTCTTCTCTTGTTTTTCTTCTTCTTTTTAGAGGTGTGGGCATTATGACCTCAAATGACCTTTTTCACCATATTTAAAGCATGTTATGTTAATAAATTTAGTTTTAGAGAAAGACTTACCTTTTGTCCACATTGATGTGTTCCTCATGAATTTCTTTAATCTTCTTGTAATGAGAGTGAGTTCTTCATTTTCACTTTCAAGTGAGTATTTTTTCAATTTCACTCCTTTTTTAGAAGCTTTGAATGCTACATTCTTTCTTTTGGGCACATCTTACTCCTTTTACCTATCCGGCATCCTCACCCCATATGTTAATAATGAGTCTATAAGTTCATTGATAGGGTTAGCATTGAGGTCCTATGCTTCTTATAATGTGATTACTTTTGCTTCCCACGACTTCGATAGAGACATAAGATTTTTTCAAACAACCTCAACACTTAAATAGGTCTTTGCCAGATTATTTAAAGCACTTATAATGTTATTGAAATGACATACATAGTAGAGATATTTTCATCATGCAACATTCAGAAAAGTTCATATTGATAAGTGATCATAGTAATTTTAATTTATTTTCCTCGGTTCGTACCTTCATGAGTGATTTCTAGACTATGCTAAAAATCACGTGCAATTTTGCATATAGAAATCCTATTGAATTCTTCCATGTTTAAGGCACAATACAAAAAATGCATAGCTTTACAATTTAAAGAAACTAATGATTTCTAGAGTATGCTAAATATCACATGCAATTTCATATATAGAAATCCTATTGAATACTTCCATGTTTAAGGTACAATTAAAAAAATGCATAGGTTTACAATTTAAAGAGATTAATTTCTTTTCTTTATTGTCCCACAAATTTTATTTCTTAAGCACTAGTTAATTTCCTACAAGTTTGGCAGGTATAGGAGTTTTTTTTTAACAACAATTGATAAATTTGCATTTTCACCTATTAAATAGCATCCCATCTTATTCTTCCAATACAGGTAGTTATTTTGAAATATGGAGCTTTATAGGGGTTATGGACTTTTATACTAGATGAGCGAGCAAAAGTATCCATAGATTATGTCATATTGATCTTTTCTTAAAAATTCATTAGAATTCAATCTAGGTGAGACCTACACTCTGATACCAATTGTTAGGGTAATATGACACCTGAAAAGGGGGAAAATTAGGTGATTAAAAATGGTTATAAGAAGCACAATTTGAACTTATTAAACTTTATGAAACGTGGAAGCAATACTTTAAATTTCAATAAGCAATATAAAGTAAATATATAAAATTATAAGAGTAGGGGAAAAATACATATCCGATTTATACTAGTTTGGAGCAATCTACTTACAGCTACATCTAGTTCCTAATACAACTTGTTAAGATTTTTGTACTAAGGCAATAAAGAATAAAACGTTAATCTTATAAGCTTCTTCTTACATACACATGAAACACATAAGTCCTCTTAATTATACAGTTGTATGTATTTTCTAAATTTTTAATGCAAATATGTATGAGTGAGCTTATTAAATAACAAAAGATAAACTAAGCAAAACTTTTAAAAAAATTACATTAATATAAATTCAGTTCATCAATAACTTGAGTCTCCATATATGGTCTTCGTAGACTCCATTTAAGCTGTAAGACTTTCACAGTAAATACACTTTTACTTCATCCCTATATCTATCTTTCAACATACTTAAACATAAAATTAGTAATAAAACTGTGTTGTCATTATCAAAATAAGGTGGAACCTCTCTTGGTTCAACTTGAAGGAAGATGCTTGAGTTCTACATTTAATGGCTCCTCTATAGATGGTTTTGGTAGGGGCTTGATTGACATTTCTTGAAGCTCATACTTCTCGGATGGAAACAAACTAAAGGAAACCTTTCTAACTTATAATGCATCTAGAACTTCCTTTAATTCCACCTCGTCTATATCTAAAGATTAAGAATGAGTTGACACCCTTTGTCAAGGATTAGAAAAAAAAATCATAGAAGGGTCACTCTCAATATGATAAATTCCAACAAATTGTAGTAATTAAAATCCGCAGGGTACTACATAGCTTTAAAAACAACAAATTCTATCTCTTCATCCTACAGTCGCAAAATCAAATTTCCACCATGTACATTACTTAGTGCTATACCCATATCTATAAATGGTTGTCTACAAATAAAATGCACCTTACTACTTTATTTCTTATCCAACACTAGGGAACATAAAATTATCAACCTTAACTAATACATCCTTTGTGCTTCCTTGTGGATATATTAAAGAATGGTCTACCAATTGTAATGAAACTAACATGGGTTTAGGTTCTTCTAATCCCAACTTCCTAAAAATAGATATAGGCATCAGATTAATACTTACTCCTACATCCATCAATGCACCATCAGTTTACACGTTACCTACTGTATAAGGAATAGTAAAGCTACCAACATTCTTAAGTTTATGATGCAACGTTTTGAGCAAGATTGCAGAACAATCCTCTTTAAGCTTAACATTTTCATATTCTTCTAATTTCCTTTTTTAAGACAAAATTTCATTAAAAATTTTGAAATAACTGGGCATTTATGTAGTAGCTTTAGAAAATGGGAGATTATTTGTAATTTCTTATACATTTCCACAAATTTCCTAAATTACTTATCTAAATTGGTATTTTGTAACCTTTGAACTTAAGGGATCCTAAGTTTGTATGGATGGACATCTAGGTCAGCAAAAATCCTATAGGACTTATCTTGCTCCTCACTTTCTATTTCCTTTCCTTTTTCTTCTTTTTCCTTTCCTACTTCCACCACTTCTTTTTCACTTTTTTTTCTACTTCCTTCTTATTTTTCTCTAATCCTATATGCCCACTTTCTTTCCACTTCTTAGGGTGATAGCCTAATCATATTCTTTAAGATTAGGTTTAGTGGTGATAGGTAACTGACTAGGTGACCTCTTTCACATAAGACTTGCTAGTTAACTTATTTGATTTAGTAAATCTTATATTTGACCTTCCATTTCTTGACTAGTTTCCTAGATATATCTAAATATGGTCTCATCTATACTAGACTTCTCTTGAGGAGGTTGATTGGCTCTAAAGCTAAGTAGAGGATTCCTTTGAGAATTGGTTGGTGGATTTTGGTAGTTTTAGTTATTACTCTATAAGAAATTGGGATGGTTTTGAACCAGGATTGTAAGTTTTAGAATATAGGTTCAATCTTTGCTTATTGAAATTTTGTAGATATTGAGCTTTTTCCTATTTATGGGTTAAGAGACTTCCTACTTGACAATCTAAGGAAGCATAGGAAGTAATACCACAACTCTCACATGCTATAAGACCTTTGTATAATCTACTAGCAACTTGCCTTCTTTAATTATCTAATTGCTTACTAAGGACTGCCATTTGAGCTATCAATGCTATTATATCATTAATGACAAGAGCTCCTAATAGTTTCTTAGGGTTTCACTCAGAATTGTATAAGAAGCAATTAGTCATCGTTTCCTCAACTAACCTATAAACTTCATCTGTAGTTTTTCTTAATAGATTTCCTTTAGCTACAACATCTATGGTGTATCTAGTAGATGGTGTGAGTCTAGTATAGAAACTATCTACTTGATCGCAAGTATAAAACACATAATTAGGGCACTTATAAAGCAGTTCACAAAATCTCTCCCAAGCCTCATATAAACACTAATTGCCACATTACAAAAAAGAGTAAATTTGATTATTCAATTTAACAATCTTGGCTAGTGGAAGGATTTGGGCTAATTACAAGTTTATACAATCATTACATGTTATGATGGAACAAGGTTGAAAAGTATTTAATCAAGATCGAGCTTCATCCCTAAGAGAGAAAAGGAATAGCTTGCGTTTAATTGCATCATTTGACACTCTTTAGCTTTTAAAGAAATCACAAACATCGATAAAATTTTATAAATGCTCATTAGGTTCTTCTAAATATGAACCTCCAAAATGGGAAGACCTAATCATAGAAAGTATGCATGGTGGAAATTCAAAGTCTAGCTCTGATTTCTATTGTCAATTCCATCATGGTTGGTTCTCTATTTTGTTCTTGAGGTCTTATAACTTAGTGATTTTGATATTCCATTTCTAAAGGATCAATTTCCATGTGACCTTCCCTAGATGTGCCAGTTCGACATTCTTTCTTTGACCTAAGAATGATATGCTCAATCTTTAGATCAAAGTCAAGCTTCTTGCGTTTTTGTCCCTGAGTATGCATACAAACTAAACAATCAAATAAAATAAACTACTAAATAAGCAAACTTATAATAAGAAAAAATTCATAATTAAAAAAAGCAATAAAAGAAAATTTAAACTATATAAACAATACTAACAAGCTCTAGAGTAACTGACACCCATTTTTTCTTAGTATTCCAAATTTTTTGGCAAATCTCCAGCAATGGTGACAAAAAATTTTGATGGTTTCTGATTTTGTCAAAAAATTTTAAATTAATTATCAAATTACGAAATTAAAGCAACCTTTCTTAAAGCAATTATGAAATCAACTATTCAGCAAGTATATCGATCAATAACTAATAAAGTATATCCAACAAAAGGCCCTTGCCTAAGCCATACCCATGGGCTAGGCCATGTCTTTAGGGTAGCAAAAACCATGAACATAGCCAAATCATAGGAAATCCTGGGATCCACGCCCCTTGAAGTAATTTGGTGATTTTTAACTCTTTTAAGCCTCGACAAGCTAGAGGGTAGCCACCACTCCATAGGAGACGAGTCTTAATCCATTCTGAAACAACTTCATGCTATTTTAAATAAGAAAAATGGATCCAAACACATCAATTTGAAGATCAAGAGCTAGATTTCATACATCAAGCATCAAGGATTCAATGATTTAATACAAAATCACCATAAGATTTTGTAATTCCTTTTTTCATATGTTTGTTTGTGTGATTAATTCAATGTATAGAAACTATATTTCTCTTAGTATTTGAGTTTTTATAAATTTTAGGATGTAGTATTTATCGTTATTCTTGGAACTAACAGGGATCCATTTTATAGTATTTCTACATGTCTTTCAATGTCATTTAATCCCTATTTTGAAGTTTAGATGCTGGATTTGTGTACCTTTTGATTTTACATATAGATGTGACCTTAGGAAACAAATATAAGTTGAAAGGCCCAAGTTTTGAGTAGAATTAGAGAAATATTAGAAATAGAAGAGGTGTAGAATATATTTTATGACTTAGAGCATCATGTTATGAGGTTCCACACCAAATTTCAAGGCTATATGACAAGCCTTGAAAAGTGTACAAAGAAAAGAACAAGACAAGATTGTTGAACACTAGATTAGGTGTAAGTGATGTAATAGATGAACATTTAGAGCTCTGATCCTAAATACCAAATTTCATGGCTATTGGAGGTGTATAGAAGGAGTTAAAGTAGAAATAATGAAAATGGGCAGAAGCTATCACATTATAGGACTTAAACGAAATTTCTAAAACGTCGTTATTGTGACTTTTAGGGGAAAACTTAACCAAATTTCTCGCACACAAAAACCTTAGCAGCCATCTAAGACATATATAATGGGATTTAAAATGTAAGAGAGAGTAGCCATTATATTCCTTTGTGATTTTCATCCTATTTTCCTAGAAACCTCTTCATGTTCTTAAGATTTTCTTTACGATTTCCTTTGGCTTTTCTTCTATATCTTTAGTTTAGTTGTTTTAGGTATTATTATGCTTTATTTTCAGTTATTGGAAAATTTTATTAGTATATTTCCATATTTCCATATCTTCTTTTGTTTAGATTGAATGTTTAATGGGTTTCGTAGTTGAAACTCTTGAATATTATAAAAAAATCTTGATTATATAAGAATAGATGGTTTTATTTTCAATTTTAGCTATGATTTCACTAGTTTAAGCTTGGGTTATTGTTATTTTACTTTTTTCTTTATTAATTTCTAGCATGTGATAAGGTTTATCTTATGAGTTTTCATTTATTCTTGATGTTTTTAATTAGTTTATACTTGGTAGTTGGGATATATGCATTTTCATAGATTTTAAATTGTTTAATTTCAGTTTTTGTTTTAATTTTGTGTGTTGGAATTTCTGTTTTTAATGCATTCAGTTTGGATTTTGTGAATTGAATTGTGTTTAGTTGATTGTTAGTATGAAAAGTTTCATTTTTCATTAGATTAATTGTTGAATCATAATTTTCATTATTTGTCTTCAATTTTCTTGATATGATTTAATTTAATTAAATATGAGTTATGTTTATTTAATTTCTATTTTTATTAATTGGAGCATGTGTTGCTAATTTCCTAAGGGTTTGAAGGTATTAAAAGAATGAAGGGTGATTATTTTTTAGAATGAAGTTAGGCTTGTATTGGAATAGTGCTTTCAAGCTTAGATTGGTTTGGAACTTTGGTTTTATGTCAAGATTCAGGGGTCATTTCTAAGCTTGATCACCCTTTTGTCAATTTCCTAATTCGAATACCATGATTAAGCTTTCATACCTAATAGTCAATAGCAATTTCTAAAAGTAGCAATGGACTAGTTGGATTTATAGGCAAACTTAACCAATTAGTCTAAAGTTCCAATCCTTTAGGTTACAATTTCCAAGCTTGTATATTAGTGGCCTAAGTTATTCAATATTTATTGCCTAATGCTTCTTCACTATTAAACTTCAACAGTCTATTTGAGGTTATAGCGAGGTCAGGAATATTTATAAACCCTGTTAGATTTACCTATTTCAGAGGAACTAAGGATTTAAGAGCTTATTCGAATTCATAAGCTAACATCTTTGTTAGATTGGATGATCAATAATTATCCTAAAATCTTAATGATACTTTCAGCCCTGTCTTTCGTTATTGTTATAAATTTGTTATCTTTTGCACTATGCTTAGCTCTTTAGTTTCATTCATTAAGTTTTAGCTTACTTAGTTCTCATTATGTTAGGGTTTTTTTCTTTCATTTTTTCATATAACACTCGAAATAACAATTACATCCTAAATCCTTGTGGTTGGACCCTAGCTCACCTTACTATATAGACAGGTAGCTAGGAAATTATTATTTGGTAGTTTATGACATGCTATCTGGTACCATTGCCGGGGATTTAGCATTTGTTACTTATTATTTTTTATGTTTTTTTATTTTTTATTTTTTGACCTTTCACATCTTATTTTTTGTTTTACATGTGTTGTAGCCCTCTAAAACTTACAAGGTTGCAAAAATTGGCTATAGAGAACAAAGGGTGCCTTCTTTTTTCATTTAACCTTTTTTCACATACTTCTATTGCAGGTCACAAGTGGCTTCAGTGTTCCAAGCGCATTTAGCATACTCCAATAGTTCAGAGTGGTAGTTCATCATCCAAAGAGGTGGTTGAATAGAACTTAGAGGAGCTTCCAGAAAAATTTGAAGTAAACATGGAGTAGTACCAGTGCACATTGATGGTGCTTTTGGTTCTTACCTTTAACCTTGATCCTCTTTGCATTAATTATCCTGATAATGAACTAGACTTTGAAATTAGACTTGGTCTAATCAATACTTTGACTATTTTTATAGGTTTTGGATATAACTATTCATTTGGATTTAGATACTTCACTGACTCGAACAAATTTATGAAGGAGAACCACATCGTATGTTCGATGATGAAGCCCGCTGGTGTTATGGTATATCAACTAAAATTGTAAGTCTTTCCTTTTGCCTTGGTAGATTCAGCTAACGAATGGCTCTACGATCTACTAGCTAAATTGGTCACCATCTAGGACAAAATGTAGCAAGTATTCCTCGAGAAGTATTTTCTAGGGTCGAGGGAATCAAACATTCGAAAGGATATCTGTGACATTCAATAGGAGGGAGGACGATCAATTCATAAATACTAGGAGCATTACAGAAGTTATGCAATAGTTATCTAACTTACCAGTTAAGTGAACAACTTCTTATTCAATATTTTTTTAACGGGCTACTTGGTAAAAGCAACTAGTAGAGGCATATTAGTCGACAGGATACTAGTTGATGCAAAGAGGTTAATAGAAACTTTGGCATCCAACTCATAATACTAGGGTAATAGGAACAACATAACAACCTCTACATAAAAAACTAAGGATGTTGCTAACTCAAGTTTGGAGCAATAACTCACAAAACTCACATCCTTGGTAGAGCAAGACATTATTGGAAAAAGGAAGGTCAAGGTATGTAAAATTTGTTCATTATCTGATCATTTAACTAATTCATACCCTACCTTGTAAGATGACCAGATACTGTATGCTATTAGAGCTCCCTAAGGGCAATAGCTAGGGTATGATCCTTACAGCCTTACATACAATCCAAGGTGGAAGATCATCCAAATTTATGTTATATGGGAAACTAGCAAGGATGTGGTGTTAATTTCTAACCTCTAGCCATGTAACAGTCACATAGGTCACCCTCCTTCTGGGTTCCACCAACAACAGCCATAACCTCCTCTCCCTCCATTACCACAAACTAGAAGTATGTCTTTAGATGAAATTGTGAAAATTTTAGATACTAGTACTTTGCAGTTTTAAAAGGAGACGAGGAGTAGCATCCAGAATTTGGAGACCAAAATGAGCCAACCAACAGATAGTGTGGGAAAGTTACAAACCCAAGTCTCCAGCTAAATTCTAAATCAGTTGAAGCAAAATCTAAGAGAGAACGTGTCTGCCCTCTTCATGAGGAGTGCTAGGAGAGATGAGAAGGGAGATTTGGAAATGAAGTACACGAAAAGAAGGAGGACTCAATGCCTCATAAGGTATGTGATCCAACTTGGATTATTCTCACCATGTTCAAGTTCCTTTACTTTCCAGGGTGGTAAGGAGAGAAGATTGAGTGAAGATGGAAGAGAAGTAAGAGCAGAAGAAGTAGGAGTTGGAGAAGAAGAAGCTAAAGGAGAATTAAGGAGAGAAGAAGGAGGAGCAAGTGATCCTAAACATTTTTCACAAGGTAGAGGTGACTAGACTCCTATTCAAGGGTACATAGCAGTTTTTGAAGGAGTTGAGCTTGCAAAAGAAAAAAAGGATGAAGAAAAGGTGAGTTTAGGCATAGAAGTATCAACAATTCTAACTAGAAGGCTTCGACCCAAAAATGGTGATGCTAGTATTTTTTTTTCTATACCTTGCATAATAAAAAACATGAGGTATGATCAATGCATGCCCGACTTAGCAGCTTTAATTAACATAATACCATTATCTGTTTTTCAAGCTCTTACATTAGGATCTTTGAAAGCTACTCATGTTTTTCTATGTCTAGCTGATGGTTCTAATGCTTATCCCAAAGGGGTCAATAAGGATGTCTTTTTATAGGTTTAAGATCTAATGTTCCTTGCAGACTTCTATGTAGTGGACATGCAGGATGAAGATTCTTCCATTATATTGGGAAGATCATTTTTTAAGACAACTTGTGTTATTATTAATATTAATAAGAAGGAGTTGACAATAAATTATGATAAACAAGTTATCAAGTTCAACATCTTCAATAATAAGTGACATCAAGCCGAATGCAACCAGTTTCAAGGGTGGATGTAGTTAACTCATTCAAATTTTTATGCCATTCACACATGGCATTCGCAGTTCCTTTGGATGCGAATTGAGGCATGAACACACACCAAGCACTGATAGGGATTAATTTTATAGTATTTTTATATGTTTTACAATTTCATTTCATCCCTATTTTTTTATTTAAATGTTTAATTTGTGTTCCTTTTGTGTTTCCATGCAGATTTGACCTTTGGTCACAACATAAGTTGAAAAGACCATGTTTTGAAACAAATTGGATTACAATTGGAACTATAAGAGGTTTGGAACCAATTTTGGGACTTACAACATCAAATTATGAAGTTTCACACCAAATTTCAAGGCCATATAGCAATCCATAAAGAGCAATAAACAAAAAGAACAAGACAAGCTCGGTTGAACATTGGTTTTGGTATAGGTGATTTAGGTGAGGCATTTGATGAACCTTATAGCTTAGATTACTTTGAAATTTTGTGGTTTGTAAGATTAGAATTTGAGGAGCCTACATACCAAATTTCATGGCAATTTGAGTTGTATAGAAGGAGTTAGAGCATAAAGGGTGAAAGGGGTAGAACTTGTCAAATTCTAGGACAAAAACGGAAATTGTAAAATATTTTTGTTTTTCTGATTATTGGGGCCAATTTCCACCAAATTTCCCCCACAACCTCCCCAAAACCCTAGTAGCCTCCAAAACATATATAAGGGGCATAAAAAGCATGATAGAGGAACCCTTACATTTTTCTAGACTCTCCTTCTTGTTCCTACTCATTTTCTTTGTTTTCTTTGTGTTTTTTGTTTGAATTAGCTTCTATTTTGATTTCTTTTCTTGTAGTTTCCTATTTTAAATAGTTTGGTACTCTAAATTTTGTTCTTGGATGGTTTAATTTCTATCATTTTTGGATTTATAATTTTTATGATGTTTAGAATGGATTTTAAGTGAACTTGGAGATTGAACATTTTAGATAATGTATGGGTTTATATATATATAGCAATAGATATGTGTTTTTGTAATTTTTAGCTTTTAATTTGGGTATTTCAGCTTCATTAATTGCTTTTATTGGTCTACCTAGGTTTTATTTTTATGAATAAATGGTTTATGCAATGGATTTTTGGTTTATATTTAATGTTTTTGTATGGGTTTTTCTTTATAAATGAATCTATGTATGTTTTTAGGTTGTAATGTGTTTAATTCCAATTTTCAATTTGTTTTAGGTGTGTTGAATTTTCTATATTAGGTTAATTTCATTGGGCTTTGTGAATTTAGGTGTGATTAGTTGCTAATTAGCTTGAATTTGTGTTAGATTATATGTTGAATTATGTTTTTCCTTTGGTGTTTTTAATTTTTCCAACTTTGGGTTTGTTATTTTCTAGTTTTTTATTTTTTCCAGCCTTTATTTTATTTCTTTTATTATGTTATTATTTTGTTTAATTATTGTTTTTAATTATATTTTTAATGTTTAGCTCGTTTAGTCTTGGGTTGGAAGTTAATGACGGAATTTTGGATGAATAATTGTGAGAATTAACTAGGAATTGAATGGGTTTTGTGATTTAGATTAGGATTGAATTGGGATTCTGCATAAATATCATAAGTTATGGAATAATGCTTAGGATTAGCTACCCTAGGTGTAATTCCTAGTTCAATATTAGGATTGAGCCATGTTATACGTAATTGTCCTTGGCAATTTCCACAAGTGGCAATAGGCTAGCAGAATTTGTTAGGATTCTTAGCATACTAGTATAGGATTCCAATTCTCTAAGTTACGTAGTCCAAGTTTGTGTGACTATGGCTTAAGTTAGTTATTCCCTATTGTGTTAAAGCTGCTGCATCATTAAATATAGAGAGCTTATTTTAGGTAACCTCGTGGTTAGGGGTAGGTTTTCTATTGTATAGGACCTATCTAAAGTTAGAAGAACTAAGGGTTTGAGAGCTTGTTCGAACTTATAAGCTAGCATCTTACACCAATATCAACTTATCTATTTTGAGGATCAATTATAAGTCTAGAATTCATGATTTATCTTTTACCTGGCTTTTTGTATTTGTTATTTATTTCTTGTTTGAATGATTCTGTTTCATTAATTGTCTTTAGTATTTAGTTTGAATGTCGTTGAATTCCAGGGGTTTGTTTTTATTTTCTTTCCTTTTTTTGAAACATTAGAAATAGCTTTAGCATACCCTAGCTCCATGTGGGATCGACCTTGATTTGCCCTTACTACTTAGTTACGTTAGTTATGTATTTTATTATTTGGTAACTGATGACGAGAGCTTACCAAGCACTTATTAGGAAGAACCCTAACCTTATCCTTCAGTTTCTATAATTTTTCTACTTAAATTTTGGTCTATTTTCATTCGAGTGCTTTATTTGCTTTTTGATTATTATATTTGTAAGAATTCAAGAAAGAAGTTGTGATTTTTACTTT
>JAOXYD010237670.1:0-17378 GCA_028565735.1 Pinacopodium congolense | reverse complement strand
AGACTCCTGCATTCTAGGTGTTTCAATTGTGAATTGTTATGCCATATAGTCTTGACAAAAAAGGTGGAATTGTTAGCTAAAAATATTGGTTGCAACAAATTTATCCGTTGTGATTATGCTACATATCCTAGGTTAATTTTTGAATTTTTTCCACCCTTTAATATGATAAAGCAAACATGGATTTGTTTTGGTTTATAATGAATGGTAAAGCTTATAAATTGGACTATAGTATTATCTATGAAATTTTTAACCTTCCAAACACTAAATTGCTTGACCATCATACAGATTTTGATGTGCAATCATATTGGAAGCATTTTACGGTGAGTTTAAATTTAACTATAAGAATGCCTATAACACGTTAATTAAAAGCCATGTATATTTGCTATTGCATAAGTTTATGTGTTCAGTGGTTTTCAGTAATTTGGAAGGAAAAAATGTTCTATACAAGAATTATTTTTCCTTTGGTGCATGGACCATAAGTGTAAAATCAATACAGTCAACATTCTCACAAAATTGGGTGATTGTTTTGACATAAGTTACATTATCATTGCTCTTGTTTTACATTATAATGTTGACCTAGAGGATCTGTGTACCAATGCTCTTGATTATTTTGATCTTGAAAGCTTACGTAGATAAGAGATCATGGAGCACAATTCCATGGTACCCTGGGATTCCCTCTCTAGAACTTATTTTATTCACGGGAATAGCAAGGTGGTACCAACTCAGTTGTGTTCCTTTAATGCCTCACCACATGATGAAGCTAGTCCCTCTACTTTCCCTCAAGACGTAGAAGGTTAGCAACAGGTTCTATAAGCAATGGAAGCCAACACTCAACTGCTAATGAAGGGTAACAGGTGGCTAGAAACTCGAATTAATAGCATCGAATCCAAAGTCGAGCAAGTCTTAAAGTAGTAGTAGTCTTAATACAAGAAGTTAAAGACATATTTCCACCTACAGAACATTGATGTGCCATCCTCCACACCCTCCCTACCTGCATCCCCATAAGCAATTCTAACCCTTTTATCCCCTTTTGTTTTTCTTTTTCCCTCTATTATTTATGTTTGTGTGCTTTACATTTTAAATTTTTGCTTAAGGATAAGAAAAAGTTTAAGTTTTGGGAAGTAGGTAGCGCATACATTATTTGTTTGCATTGGAATATAGGATACATGCTTTAGGATTATTAGTTGGCTAGTCATTTTGTTACATGACTGTAGCATGTGCTTGAACTTATAAATAGCATGGGATTGAAAGGAATTAGAATAACTAGGATCAACATTATTCTAAAAGTGAAGAGGTAGGATCCTAAGAAACTTGTATCAAGATTTCCTTTCCATTGAAAATGCAAGTTAATTGAAGTGTTACATACCTTTCTTACTTCTATAACAATTACTTGAAAGCATGTTTTTTATGAACTTGGACATAATGGTGGGGTGCATTAGTTATCATTCATGAAAAGGATTAGTTAGGAAAGAAGTCACATAGTTATATGGCTTAGATGTGTTAATTGTTCAATTTTACTAACTACTCCTTTAATCTCTTTACAAAATGTAAAGGGGTTAATAATAGAGCCTAAGGCTAGTTGTGAGTTGTGATCTAGCTGAGTAACTGGGAGTGCACCCTAAAAGATGTACACCTTCATGTAAAAAGATGAACATCACACTCCAACTTGAGCTAAAGAACACCACCAAAGTTGAGTAACCAAGAGAGAACTATAAAAAAAAAAGAGATAAAAAAAGAGAGATGTGCACTTCCTCATTAAAAAAGATGGGGTGAATGTTTTTGGTAAAATTAAAAATTGATGAATTAAACTATCAAATGAAATACATGGATCTCCTTTTGTAAGTAAAACCTTTCATATATGATTGCTTAGTTTTAGACTACCTTTCGTTTGGTAATTTGAATAAATGCACGATTATAATTGTGGTAGGCATAAGAATATGACATCAAGATTTTAATTATAATGCATTTTTAATGTAAAGATAATCATTGTGTGAACAGAATAGGTTAATCATGGTGTGAAAGAAATAGGTGATTGCATTGGATCTTCATGAATGATTGAGATTTTGGTTAGGCGAATTCCTTGATATCTTTTGCTATTGTTATATTCGAGCCTTCATTTCTATGTGCTTATGTGTATAGCATTGTGAGTTTTGTTTTGAGTGCCTTACAATTTAATTTTTGCTTGAGGACAAGAAAAGGTTTAAGTGTGAAGAAGTTGATAGTTGTGTTTTATTCTTTATTTTTCTAAGTGTTTAACATGTGAGAGGCTTGTTTTTTATGTCTTTAGGATTAAATCATTGTTCCTTTGGTGTTTTTTTTCTTTGTTGTGTTTTATGTTTTGAAATTCTAATTGTTGATTTTGAGGTAAGATTTAGGTCTTAGTGGTGTATTGATTGTGTAGGTTCAATTAGACTTGGAAAAGAAGAATGAAGTAGAAGAAAAACAAAACCATAACACCAGAGGTGCCACGATGATGCCATGATTGTTGAGTCTCAATGCACACTCCTATACATTCCTTTTCCAACAACATTTTCGCGACGATTATGGCTCAAAGCTACGATTTTGGTCATTATAATTGTAGACATATGGCATTCTCTGGGGTCATTATAATTGTAGCAATTATTTTGGGACTTGCCTTTGAAGTTAAGAAACATATTTTCAAGCTTTAAGAGGAGAAAAATCAAGATCAATTGTCAAAAATCTATTATGAGTGTACAATAAGAGTTGGCATTCAATTAGACATATAGATAATAAGTTTATTAATTGGTTAGAGAGAGATCTTTATTGGTTAATAGATTGCTTATAGGATTTCTTTATAACTAGTTGGGTTTTAAGGAAAGGCTTTATAAATTGAGAGATTACAAGGTTAATCCTAAGTTATTAATATAGGGAAACTTAGTTACAGCTTAAGAGAGGGTGACTATTATTAGGAAACGTTGGGTTAAACATAAATTGAATTAATAAAACAAGAGGGAACCAAATAGGAATAAGAGTAATTCTTAGACTTTAGTCTTGATTTCCAAAGTTCCAGTTTATAATTTTGTTAATTGGTCATTGCTAGTTTCATGTTATATTTTATTCTCCAAATTTGCCTCCTAAATGTCTTCCTTAAACAAAGTGTAGTTCTATTAGGCTATTGTTTCAATGCATTTCATATTATTTTGACTATGATTTAAGGTACATTTGTTCTAATTTGATGTTAAAGTGTTTAATTATTGTTTGGATTGATGTACATTGTGGACTGAAACTTAAAAGTGGAAAAAATTAGGAAAACCCTGTTGAAAATTAAAAAATTAGGAGCAAAATGACAGTAGTTATCACCCTGTCATTTAACTATGCATGATCCCCGTCTTACTTAATTTGGAGAATTAAATGTGGGGGGTTAAGCAACACTATTTTACTCTTTACCAAGTGCCTTTTTACTACTTTTCAAGTTGGATCTCCTTCTCCCATTGGCTGTAACTAGTCCAACTTGTGCTAACTTGCTCCAAAATATATATATTGAGCTTCGGAGATTAAATTTGTAGAAGAAAATGCTAGTTTTAGGTAGAGAATTTAGATTTAGTTCTAGTTTTTCGTCTTTCTTCCTTTAGTTTAGTTTTCTTTTTTGCTCTTCTCTTCTAGCTTTATTCATGGTATTTTCATGTTGTCTTTAAGGATTTCAATAGTTTATTAAGTTTATTGAATGTTGTTTAACACCTTGGATCATCATTTGGTGAAATCTAAACCCGTCTTTCACTTATTTCTTACTCTTTGTCCATATATGTTCAAGAACATATGGTTTAATGCTAGATCTAAATTTTCTTATTTATGTATGATGCTTTAATATGAATTTATGCTAAGGACATATTCTTAAATAGGTTGATTGAGTTCTAAACATATGATTGAATGATAATCTTTGTTTACTTGAGTTCTTAAAGGTTGTTTTGAGTTGGCCACTTAAGATAAGATGCTAAATGATTAAGTAGAGGAACAATCACTTAATTCATTGAAAAATTAGTAAACAAAATGATTTTAATCAATACATGACCATTAGTTGAATAATCATGAGTGTGCTAGTCTTAGAACATAACATTTTAGGATTATAACTTCTTGAACTTTAAGCCTACTTCCTATGGCTATAGGTGGACCAAACCATGGACTAGGGATGTTAAAGAAAAGGCATTGAATTGAACATAGCTTTTTCTTGAATTAGTGAAGACCCTAGATTGGAAATTCCAACTTTCCATAACTTAATTAAGTTATTTAAAGCCTATACCTTAGCTAATAAATCAATTTGGTAATTCTTAAGAAATTTGTAATTCATTGCAAAGTTTGGAAGTATTTAATTTAGTTTTTTCTTTAGCTTTAAACAATTTTCAATCCAAAGGTCTCTAGATAATTTTAATCCAATTAACCTAGTAGTCGCAACTTTTCCCTCTCGATTCATGGTAAGGATGAATTTTATTAAGTTTTAACATCTGAAATCATATGAATTTATCTCTATTCTTAGGATAAAAGTGCTCAAATTTTGTCATATTGCATTAAATGGTAGGTTATAGGAGATGACACAATTTCGAGATCCAAATGCCAATTTTTAGAAGAAATAGGAGAAATGATGAAGTAAGGGGTGACTCTGTTAATACTTTTACAGAATTATGGAGATGAAGTTTGGGAAACCAGAAGATTGATCGATCAAATGGATTAGGTTAATCGACCGATACCCTATGCTTTTATCAACCGATCCCTCCTAATCGGTCGACCAAATATGCTTCCAATGCAAAAAAAAAAAAAAGAAACAACATCTTTTCCTATTAAAGCCTAATGAGACATACAAAAGGCATTGAGAGACAACTGAATGGGAAGGAGAAACTTCATTTTCATTTCTTATTAGCTATAGTCGTTTTTTGCTTTAGCATTTCTTAGATTCCTTAGGTTTTCTTCTTAGTTTTTAGGATATTTTCTTGTATTTTTTTGTTCTTTTTTTTTTGCATCTTTATTTCATGTTCAAGGCCTTTAACTCTTTTTGTTTTTGGTATTTTTCTATTTTTTATGCATTTGTGTTATTTCATTTTTTATTTAGCTTAAGTTTTTCTTAAATATTGTGTTGAATCTTTGTTATTTGGTTAATATATGGTGTTGTTATCCTTTTCCAGCCCTTATTTATGTTCTTTTATTATATTTATTGTTTGCTTATCTTAATTTTATTATGTTAGTTTAGGTTGAGCTTGGGTTAGGAGATATTAATGGGATTTTGGAAACAATTGTAAGAATTGATTATGAATTAATTGGGTATTGTCATTTAGGTTAAGGCTGAATTGGAATTTTAGTTGAATAACAAGAATTAGGGATTTTTTCATAGGATTGGCCATCCTAGATTTAATTTATAATTCCATTATTATGAGTGAACGTGTGATACCTAATAGTCATAGTTATTTCCATAGGTAACAATAACCTAATTTCTTTTGTCAGTAATCTTAATCAGATCATCCTCAGATTCGAATTCTCTATATTACACAATCAAAGCTTACGAGATTGTATCCTAGGTTAGTCATTCCTTAGTGTGTAGAGAGCTTGTTCTAGGTTAAATATAAAGAGCTTGTTCTAGGTTTTCGTGTAGTTAAGGGTAAGTTTTCTATGGTATAAGACTTATTTAAAATTGGTTGAATATAAGTTTTAAGAGCTTTTTCAAACATATAGGCTAGCGTCTTAAACCAATTGCAATCTATATGTTTTAATGATCATTTATAAGTCTCAAATCCCTGATATATCTTTTGCCTAATTTTCCTTTATTGTTGTATTTTTTTCTGTGTTCGTGTTTCTTTCTTTTGTTTTTGTTTGCTATCTTTTTTGTTTTTAAGTTCTAAAAATTAAATGTTTTTATTTTCTTTTTGTTCAACATTAGAAATAGAATTTGCACACTAACTCCCTGTGGATTTGACCGGAACTCATCCTACTACATATTAAGGTTTAGTTAGGTTTATTATTTAGTGGTTCGTGATAAACCCATTAACTTTTTGGCGCCATTGCCAAGAAGTTGGTGCTTGAGTTTTAGCTATTTCTCGTGTTGTTTTTGTTTCTGATTTTTTTTTTGTTTTTATTTATTGTGGTCATCTTGTCTTCTGTTTGTTTTAGTTTTGCAGATTTTTCATATTTTGATTAGCGACATGGATCATTATCATTACGTTTTTCATTCAAATTTTTATTCTTATCCTTATTCTGATAATGAATTTCAATTTCTTGCTACTTTAATGTCGAAAAATCAAGTGGATGGGATGTCATTGGAAGAGATCGTACAAAGTTTGGCAACAAGTACTCTTTAATTTTAACAAGAAATGAGGAGTAGCTTAAAGAACTTAGAAGATCAAGTGAGCCAGTTTATAGAGGTGATCAAAAGTCTAGAAGGCCAAGTTTCTAAAAGCTTATCAGCTAACCAGATGGAGAACTAAGGGAGGAGGTGTTTGACGTTTCATCTTAGTGTGGAGATCAATAGAAACCAAAAAGTAGAAGAGGAAGAGCAAAAGTAGCTAGGAGAGGAATAGGCACTCGCTCAAGAAATGAATGAGGATGCGCAGCCTCCTAAGGTAAGTGATACATTTTTTGTCATTACTAACCCAGTTTCGCTTCCTTTTCCTAGTAGTTTGCAGATAAAAGAAAAAGAAGAAGTGAAGAAGAAAGAAGAAGAGCCACAGGGTGTTTACTTGATGAATAAGTTGTGTGAGAACAAGTCAAAGCTTGAAGATGATGAGTAGGATGAAAAGTCTCTAAGACTACTACTTACATCATTAAGGAGACCATCCTGAAAGAAGGGCAATGTTCAAAAAAGAGAGTGGACATTGGAGTATTATGGCAATGCAATGCAATTCCACCTCCCTAAAGCTTTGGAGCATCCTGTTGTTTATAAGCCTGCTTCAAACGAAGTTGCTCCAGGCTCATTACGGAGTTTGAGCATGGTTCCCATTGGGCTCAAGCATCTATTTGATAATGGCTTATGTGAAAATGCCAAAGGTCAAGCTTATGACCTTAACTAAGCCCTTGATGGGAGCCACACCATCCATATCTTTTTTTTTTAGGTTTTTATCTCTTGTAAATATCTTTTGGTTTATTTGCTTTGTGTGCTTCAATTTCTTTTATGTGTTTTGTTTTCAGGTGGAAGATGAGCTACAGTCTTCTTAAAAAAGAAGCTGTAATCTCCATTTTTAAGGTTGATTTGGCATCTTTGATCCAAGGTAGTTCTTCTATTTCTAACCCCTTATACATGTGTTTCACTACTTTTAGGATATTAGGGACAATGTCTTATTTTAATGTGGGGTGGGGCAATTTAAAATCTTTCTGAACTTGAACTGTTATGAATGGTTACTATTTAAATATGTTAGTTTCAAATGATCTTGATCTTTAGTCGATAGTTAATTGCAGTACCTGAAAGCAATTGATGCTTTTAATTTGGTGAACAATGATTGATTCTAGAATGATTTCTATCACTTAAGCTTTTCGTTTTTCTTTTTCTCTTGAGTGGTTTCATGTATTAGTGACCCATTTGTATGATATTTGATGTTCAAGTACATTTTGTATAGTTTATCATATGAATTTTAAATGGGATGTTTGAAATAAATTGTCAAAAAAAGAGAAAAAAGAAGAAAAAGAAAACAAAAAAGAAAAACTATAAAAATAAAAAAGATGAAAAATAAAAATAAAAATAAAAGCGAAAAGCATCTTTGTTTTTTCATTTTTAAATAAAAAGCGTCTTTATTTCAGCTATTGAATAAATAGTTTCATTATTTTTGTGTTGATGTATATTAGATAATTATCACTCTATCAGCTTCAACCTAAATTCTCTAAGGTTGAAGTTAAGAGTGATATTTTTAGTCATTTGAAATGGCGATCTAACCTAGTAACTAGAGGTGTTCACGATAAAGTGGTCACTTTAACATAAAAAGTTAGATGATTTTTCAAATATACATTGTGTAAAACTCAAATTGTATTGTATTTTCAATTGTGCTTTTGTATATTTTAAACATCCTTGTCTATATTCATGTGATAACTTATACAAAATGACTTGGAAATTTGGTATTATGGGTTTTGTGCATTTGCATGTGATTAACCAAGTTTTTATTCATGAAAGAATTGAGATTTTTGAACTAGATTTAAGGCATGAATTTGAGTCTTTTTGTACTCAATTAACTCTTGACTTTAAATTGATATTATTTGAGTAAAATGTTTGAGTCATTATTTAAGAACAAGCAATATTTCAAGTGTGGGGGTATTTGATTGGAATGAATTTTGTTAAGTTTTAATGTGTGAAATCATGTGAATTTATCTTTATTCTTATGATAAAAGTGTTCAAATTATGTCATATTGTGTTGAATGGTTGGTTAGAGGAGTTGACACAATTTCAGGTTCAAAACGCCAAATTTTTTAAGACATTAGAGCAAAGACGAAGTAAGAGGTGATTTTGCTGAGAATTATACAAAATTTTGGGGATGAAATGCTAGAAACCAGAGAATCGGTTGGTCAAATAGCTTAGATTGGTCAACCAATCCCTCCTAATCGATCGATCGAATATGCTACCAGCATAAAAAAAATAAAGCGAAATGAAATAACATCTTTTCCTATCAAAACCTAATGAATAGGCATCAAGAGATAGCTAAATGGGGATGAGCAACTTCATTTTGGTTTCTTATTAGCCATAACTATCATTTCCTTTAGCTTTTCTTAGATTCCTTAGGTTTTCTTCTTAGTTTTTAGGTAATTTTCTTGTATTTTCGTGTTTGTTTTTTGTCATCTTTATTTCATGATCTAAGCCTTTAATACATGTTGCTTTTAGTGTTTTTCTATTGCTTATGCATTTATGTTATTTCATTATGTATTTATCTTAAGTTTTTTCTTAAATATTGTGTTGAACCTTTTTTATTTGGATAATATATGCTATTTCTTTCTTTTTCTAGCCCTTATTTTTGTTCTTTTATTATGTTTATTATTTTTTATTGTTTTTTTTAATTTTATTATGATAGCCTAGGTTAAGCTTGGATTGGAAGATATTAATGGGATTTTGGCTTAATAATTGTGAGAATTAATTAGGAATTAATTAGGTATTGTGATTTAGGTTGAGGTTGAATTGGAATTCTAGTTAAATGACATAAATTAGGGATTTATTCATAGGATTGGTCATCCTAGGTTTAATTTCTAATTCCATTGCTAGGAATGAACTTATAATACGTAATAGTCTTAGTGTCATAGGTAGCAATAGGCTAATTGGTTTTGTCAATGAACTTAATGAACTTAGCCTGGGATTCCAATTCTCTAAGTTACACAATCTGAGCTTGCGAGATTATGACTTAAGTTAGTCGGTCCTTAGTGTGTTAATGTTGTCGCTCTGTTAAATCTAAAGAGCTTGTTCTATGTTGCCACGTGGTTAAGAGTAAGTTTTCTACTGTATAAGACTTATTTAAAGTTAGTGAAATATAGGATTTGAGAGCTTGTTTAAACATATAGGCTAGCATCTTAAACTAATCGTACTTTATATGTTTCGATGATAAGTTATAAGGCTCATATCCCTGATATATCTTTTTCCCAATTTTCCTTTATTTTTATGTATTTTTTTATTTTGTGTTCGTGCTTATTCGTTTTGTTTTCTCTTATTGTCTTTTTTATTTATTTTTAAATTTTAAAAATTCAGGGGTTTTTGTTTTCTTTTTGTACAATATTAGAATAGCATTCACCCTAGCTCCTTGTGGATTCAACCCTAGCTCACCCTTCTGTATAGTAAGGTTTAGATAGGTTTATTGTTTGATGGCCTGCGACAAACCCATCAATTCAACATTTTAGAGTCATAAAAATGCTCCACTTTATTACTTGTTGACTGGTATACTTGTCGTATTTGTTGGTTTTGAAATCATTTTAAGGAATTGTATTTGAACTATGTGATAATTAATTGAGGATAAATTTAGATTAAACCAACCAACAACAAGTTTGAATTAATAGGGTGACTAAATTCAATTCATATGGGTTTGATATTATTATGTTACAATTCTACTATTTGTATACTTGCGATATAGCATAAATCTAACGAGTGTTGCATAAGCGCTCATCATTAAGATGTGTTTAAAGGAGTTAAACATTGATTATAAATTGAATGCAGTTGTCTTAAAGTGAAAATGGTTGAAAAAACTAGCCTTGTAAATGGCTTGGTCGATCAGTTAAGGATTGGCCCTAGTCGACTAGTTGAGATAAAAATCACGCTCCAACGTTTATATTTTGCAACAACAATGTTAATATTTTTTATAATATTATGTTAACATGATACAAAGGTTCAGAAGCCTAAATAAGGCTATAAATATGTGTTTTATTTGTGGTTTTGTATCTAAGAAGTGTGTGAAACATTCCAACAACAAAAATTAAGTAACGAAAGCTTGTCTTTGTGATTTTTGGTCGAGTGTTTGGTTGTTCATTAAGGCATTGTGTGTTTACTAGTTTTAGTTACCCTGCAAGTATACAGGTCATAACTTATAGTGTAACTTATATCAATCCTACGAGAATTGATTCTAGACACCTAAATTTGAATTACACTTTGTTTAAGGTAAACAAACAATATAGAAACCGAAAATTAAACTAAACTAATGAAACTTTAATGAATGTAATTGCAGAAGAAAGCAAAACAAAGAAGATACTCAATAGTGGAGACTTTGGGGTTGTTCTATCCTTATTTATATTCCTTTTACCCTATTAATTTAATTATGTTTAATCCTAGATATCTAATAGTTGATTATCCTCTCTCGACATCTAGTTAATTAATCATAATTAAACTACCTAAAAGTTGAATTGTAACCTCAAGATTCATAACACTAATCTCTTAAACAATGAAATTGGATTTGAAGCAATCTTAAGGACAATTAACAAGTAATTATTATCCCTCTTCGATCACCTATTAATCTGTTAATCACAGGTCTGTTAAGCTACCGCGCACCCTAACTCAAATAAATCAAAATAATCTCTCGATTTGAAGTGATTATAAGTTCAACAATTAACACTAACAATTATTCATTAAATTAATATAGTAAAAGTTGGATAAACAATTCAAAAACAATCCCTAAACTAGATTTAACAATCCATAACCATGTTTAAACAAACAATATTCAGATTAAACATCAAAAGGGAAGTAAAAGAGAAATAAACTAATGAAGATGATGAAGCCCCCTTTGCTAGAAAATCTATACAGCACTTGTTAAATCTTGATTCTTCTCCTTATTCCTGAATCTCTTCACGTTTTTCTCCTTCTAAAAACCTTATTTTTGTATCTTGGATGTTCCATAATGTCCAAATGGTGGCCAGTAGGGTTTATTCCCATCTTTTATTGTGAAAAAGTAGTATTAAACGAAATTAAACATGTCATCCCTACTAATTTGCCACGTCAGCTTTTCCGACTTTCATCACTGCTTGGTATTATATATATATATATATATATTCATCTACAGACCTCCAATGTTCATGAAATGTTATATGTAGGCTCCTCAAATGTTTTCTATTATCCTGTAAAATTTTGTAGTATTTGGAGTTCTATAAGTACACCTAATGCTTTCCAAAAATCAACTGTTCGAAATTTATTTTCCAACTTAGCTTGTTATGATCTTTCCTTTGTACACTCTTCATAATTCGCTATATAACTTTGATATTTGGTGTGGAGCCTCCTAACATTATGCTTTAAGTTTTAAAATTGATCCCACACCTCTTCTAGATCTAAAAGTGCCTAAAAATGATCACAAAAGTTCCATATAACTGGAACAATCCTCAAAAGCAACATACAAAGCATCTTATTCAAGAATTAATCCAATATGCACCCAAAATCATGTGGAATTTCCTCTCAAACCTAAAGTAATGATCATGAATACATGCCTAAAAGATGTATAATTGGGTGATATCAAATACCCTTACACTTTAACTATTTTTTGTTCTTGAGCAATGAATTAAATATCCATTTAAAATAAAATCAATCAAAATTTGAAAGTTAATTGAGTAAAAATAAATATCAATCAATGGTTTTGATTTAGCTCACATACCACAATTATTTGATGACAAAAACTTTATTATCATATACAATCACACTGTTAGTAAATAGGTAACCGTCAATGTATAATGTCAAGCCTCTAAGTTATTTTATATGGATCATCATACAAACTTTCTCAAGGATATAGCAATAGCCACATATCACAACTTAAGTTTCAAATTGGAGCAAAGTTTTAAGGGTTCACCATGTCTTTTGATGCAACTTAGTTATCCTTTTTGGCTTATTTGTAATGTCATCTAGCCTTTTAATGCACAGGTGAACATTTTATCATAATCACCTCTAATTACTCAACTAGCTCACAATTACAAATGGATATTAGCTCCACTTATGAACTTTAACCTTTTTTATCAGTATAAAACAAGCGGAGTGACTATTTTTCTCACTTTATTTAAGCACATATAAACTTTTCATTCATTAAACTACAAACTATTCTAAATTCATATGACAAGCCATAAGTAATAACATCAAAAACTTGATGTTATACACCAAGGTCATCCAAAACACATGCAATCACACACACAAAAATAAAAGAAAAAAATTGGGTTAGAAATCATTCAATAATTGCTTAATTCTCACAAATTAAAAAACCTTGATTGAATTAAAATACCATAATTCATAATCAACTCCTAATTTTAATCAATCAAACATTAGATATTCAAATCATTCATATTGGACTCATAACAATTCAAGTGTGTAAATAAATAAATAATATGTTAAAATTCATCTCCCCCCCCCCTCCACACTTAAACTCAAATTGTCCTCAATTTAGAGGATTAAATCAAATAATGTATGTGAAATATAGAAGAGGAAAAGAGAACAAAACTCCCTTAAAAACTGAAGTCAACATGTAGGCATGACTTAAGAGAATTTATTTTATTTCATATGACTTGAAGACTTCGGAGAAAGGGGATATACAGTGGTTCCATCCCCCAAGCTTATAATCACAAGATATAAACCCAAGCTTGTATTCAATTTATTAGCATCCAGAAATCCTAAAATATAATAATAAAATAACTTAAAGATCAAAATAAAATGCAATAATAATCACACAAACATTGAGAATTTAATATTAGAAAAAATCAATAAAAATAAAATAAAATAAATTGAGAGGAGAGGAGAAGAGAGGATAAGGGAGTGCACTTGGTGAGGGGAGGCATAACCTAGGATTTGAGAATGAAAGAAAAAATAAAAAGTAAAATTAAAAAAAAGTAAAATTAGAATAAAAAAGGAAAGTAAAGAAACAATAAAAGAATAAATTTTAAAAAATTTTAAAAAATTAAAAATTAAAGGGAAAAAAATTAAATATAAAATAAAATGGAATTAAAAAGAAAGAAAAAATATGACATTTAATCAAAAGAAAAAAATTGAAAAAATAACATTGGAAGCGACCTGACCATCTAAAATTCCTTAGTCGCTATCACTATAGTGACAAGTGTGTCACTGTTTCATTTTTTTCATTTTTTTTAATACAACATTTTTTGAATTTTTTAAAATTTTTTATATTTTTTAAAAATACAAAATTTTTTGGAAAAAAAAAAAAAATTCAATGCCTCAATTAAACATTAAAAAAAAACTTACTACAAACAAAAAAAAAACATGTTAATTTATGGTTTTTAACTTGACCATATTCTGTTTAGCTTTAAGAAACAAGAGAAGGTTAGGAGAATACATCCCTTTCTTTCAATGGAAATTCGTCAAGGTATAGCTTGTGATGATACCTGTTCACCTTGAATGTTTTTGCATTGAATATTTTCATCCCGAGAGTCCCATGTTTGTCAGCTTAATCAACTTGAAATGGTGCTTTCCATCGACTCTTGATTTTACTTATAAACAACTTTAGCCTTGCTCTAATCCTCCTCTTTCTTGTCTTAATTACTCTCTTCTCTTGTTCCAAAGTCATTTTTATAGGAATGATAATAGGTATTTGTTTATTCTCACTCAACAGATCATGTTTCAAGCAAGAAAGTCAAGAGTTCAATGTAAGTACGGTTGGTTTCACTAAGGAGAGTGGAGTAGGGGCCTTATTTTGTATTAAAAGTTCTAGATTTGGTCTCACACATAACTCCTCCTCCTTCTCAACTTCTTCAATGGCTTTAATCTTCACTCATTTAACACAATTCACTTTTCACTCCTTCACACGCTCTTCAATCACATTTACTTTGATGCAAGCATTACTTCCTTCGAATTCTTCCATGTCTTGTTTATAATAAATTCCACCTACTCATTAACAATCCTAAGGTCCAAATTTCCTTCATGTACATCTAATAATGCTTTTCTAGTATTCATGAATGATCGACCAAGAATCAATGGACAATTTCTATCTTCCTTATAATCTAACACTAAGAAATACACTGGAAGGATGAATTTGTCTACTTTAATAGAAACGTCTTCCACCAGACCAATCAGCTTCTTAATTGACTGATCTACCAACTATATAAGCATGGACGTGGGCTTCATGTCTCCAAGCTCCAACTTCCTGAAAATAGACAATGACATTGAGTTAATACTAGCACCAAGATCACATAAACACTTTGAAAATTCTAAATTACCAACAACGCAAAGGATAGTAAAACTCCTAGGATCCTTTAACTTGGCTAGCATATGGCTGGAGATGATTGAACTACATCTCTCAGTTAAAGACATTATTTAATTTTCTTCCCAACTCCATTTAATTGATAAGATTTCCTTGAGAAACTTGGAATACTTGGGCATGTTCCCTAATGCTTCCATACATAAGAAGTTAGTTTGCAGCCTCTTTAATTTATTAAAAAACTTGGTGAATTATACATCTGTTTGATTCTTCTTAAGCCTTTGTGGAAAAGAAATCTTAGGCTTGTATGACGTTGGTGGCACATAAGGCTTCTCCTGCTCCTTTTCTTCTTATTTCTCTTAACTTTCCTCCTTAGAGCTTTTGGCCATCTCTAATGGCTCCTCTAGTTCTTTTCCTATTATAACTTTGATAGCCTTTGAATGCTCCTTTGGATTGGACTCGTATTATTTGGGAGACCCTCAATACTTCTCATAGATAATGCATTCACCAACCGCCCAACTTAAACCTCCAAAGTATAGATGGAAGAGTCATGATTCCTTGCTATTTGATCAAGCTTTTCTTCCATCCTCTTTTGGATCTCGTCTTGGCTATTAAACTTAGAGCTGAGCACATCCATAAGCTTGTCCATCTTTAATTCTAGTTCTCTAAACTTTTCTTATTAAAAGCCTGGTAGCCCTTGTGCTCCCCTATTTCTATATGCGATGTTAGTTCAAGAAAATTTTGAGTGGTTCTTCTACCCATACCTCATCTCGTTGAGCCCACTGGCTCGGGGAGCAACATTATTACTAATCATCCCCACAATAATCCTCTCCTTAGGTTCCAAAGCAGTAGTTATATATCCCCTCGAGTTTCTAGTCAGTTCTAGGGTCTCTCTAGCAGTAGCAATAGAGAAATAGGGATCCGAGGGTAAGGTATCTCCATGCATTGGATCCCTTTGTCTCACAAATACACCACCCACATTCGGCACTCCTAACAAGGAAGAAATTGAGGCACGAGTAAGGTGTATAGGAATACCTCTAACAGTAGACCATATCTCTATAATATTGATCTCGGCCTTATTCTTGATGTTGGCATAAAACTCCCGAACCAGTCTGGGGTAGAAAGGACTAGCCAAAGTCACTATCGCCTCCTAACCAAATGCTCTAAAGGCTCTAGAAATGTCAAAAATTTCCTCGAGCTCAGGATGAATGAGCTGCTCCCCAATGAATTCATTGCCCTTATGTGCCTCGAACTAGTCGAAATTCTCCTGACTTGTAAAGCGGACTGGGTCAAAATCTAATCTCTTTCTCTTAGGTGCCATCTAACTGAAATCTGTGGAAAATAATAGTCACAAAAATGTCAGAAATCAATTTAGAGCATAAGAAAATTTTCTGGCCAAAGTCGCCAGAATATTCCCTTTCAACTGGAATATTCTTGATTTTTCGACAATAATAAAATTAGTACCAATCGAAAGCTATTGAAATTCCTAACATAATGGTACCAAATTCTAAACACATAGAGCGCTATTCTAGGAGAAAATTGAAAAAGAATAGCTTTTAGGAAAAAAAAAGCTAAAACTTTGCAGTGTAGATTGTGAAAAATCTGTTGTTTGTCTGCCCAAACTGATGGAATAATTGGATAGAAGACAAAAAATGCGGCAAATGGATACCAAGAACGTCCAATTTGGTTGAGAAATGAGGGAGATATGGGCTTTTGAAGTTTGGAGGCGAGTTTTAAGGGGTTTCAGAAGGTTAGAGAAGACAATGAACAGTGCCTGCCCTTTTATCGCCAGAGTCGGGGTACAATGGCACCCTGTTCATGCACAACGGCGTCGTTGTACTGAAGAACAGCCCGCCATTATGGGTATAAATAAGCCTTCCTAACTTCAATTTCAATCCAATTTTACATCCAAATCCCTTCAAATTCAAATCCTAACAACTTATATTGAATTATTCATCAAATTGCTTCAGATTAAACCTCAAAAACACGCTTAAAATCAAATCAAACTCACCAAACTAAGGTAAATCACACCAAACTTAATTCAAACACACTATACTTCAATTACACTTCTAAAGCTTCAATACTTTTATTTGAATTAACACACACTAAATTCAACTCAAAAGAACTGAAATTAAGGTTAGGTTGCCTCCCAACAAGCACTTCTTTAAGGTCTTTTAGCTGGACCTTAAGGTTATAGAATTTTACTTCTCTACCTTGGTCCAACATCCATCAACTTCAACTCATTTTTTCTATGAAACACATGGGCTAATTTGTGAATGGTTTTTGAAGATTTTGAAAGAAATTTATCATTTAAGCAGTCTTCCTTCATGAAACACCAATCATGACTTTGAAAATACCATGGTAAAAAGTCTTGAATGACCATGGTTAGCCTTGAATCGAACGCATGAAAACCAATGAAATCAATATCCTCTAATGATTTCTCACCTTCAACCTCCATTCCTTTGAAGAATTCACCGTGATTAAGAACTTTCAAAGCATTCTCTTCAAATTGAAAGTCATCCTCAACACCAATGAAATCAACATGAACACAATCTAATTAATCATCCAATGGAAGGGTACAAACATTTTCACCTTCTTTAACCACTTCAATTTCAACACTTTCCTTACACTCACTCAACTTCTTCTTATGATTTCCAAAATCAATTGGAAAATCATCATCATCATCTTCCATAGCACAAACTTCTAACTCAGATTGCTCACATACAAAAGATGGAGTTGGATGAATAGGTGTGATCGTTTTAATCAATAGTTCTCTCAAATTTGGATATGAATTTTCCAACTCTTGAA
>JAOXYD010237652.1:0-17379 GCA_028565735.1 Pinacopodium congolense | reverse complement strand
ACCATAGCTTTGTTTTGATTTCGTGAAGGACTTTAATCAGACATTAAACCTATTTTTAAACTCAAATAAATCATCAAACATCTAATCCATAGCTCATTTACACATTTGGTAATTTTAAGAATTTTTCAGATGCAATGAAAATTCGTTTCTAAAGTGTATAAGCCCAAATAGCCAATTTTTAGCCTTTTCCAATTTTTAATCAATTTGTCTAAATTTTACCTAAATAATTGTAATCCAATTAACCTGGTAATTAAGTAACTATTTCCCCATGGGTTTGACACTCGGAGTCTGAAATAATACTCCACTTTATTACTTTTGCGATAGGTGCACTTGTCTAAAAAGTCCGTTGGTTTTTAAGTTAAATCATTTTATAATACTCGCCATTTTTAAAGTTACCTAACCAATGCAACAAACCTCAGAAGTGTTTTGGTTTTTTGAAATTTAAAGACTTTAAAAGTTTTTCAGAAACTTCAAACTCTTTTTAAATTTTTTCTCAACATCTCATAAAAACTATTGTTGTCAGACTTTTACTTGGCCACATTCAACCATGCCTAAACAAACTCAATTCATTTTCCAATAACATTTAGACATATGAAGTGGATTTTCTTATAAAACCATTCACAAAATTTCCTCTTGAATATGAAACATTATATCAATATAAATCTCTTTACAAAATACTATTGTGCAATGGTTTTGAAAATGCTTAAACAAACTCTAAAATTCTTGATCATAATAAAATACACACATGTAAACAATTTGTGCTAAAATTATAAATGCAATCATTCTACAAATGTTAATCCCTTCAGGTAATGAAACGATCAAATCCAAACTTACATTCGAAATACACATCTGAACCTATTTAATCTTGTTCTGCTTTCTTTTTCCTATCCATAACATTTTATATAAGAATCATCTTATCCTCAGGCTTCACCAGATGTCCTTACAATTATTGCATTAGCTTATCTTTTTAATATATTAAAACTTAAACATTAGTAACAAATACGCTTTATCATTAAAAAAACTTATGATTGAAACCTCTCTTTGTTCAACTCATACATCTAGTAATTTCAAAGTTGCATTATACTTAGTGGATAATTATTTCTTTTTCTTATTTAAAGTTTCCAAATATTGGTTGAAATCATCATAGGTAAACTCAATATTATAATAATTTGCATTAGAAGGAGTAGAACAAGATGGTATCTCATTATTTACCATAAAAAACATACGTGCCTCTTCTTCTTCACTATCAGTTTTGCTCTAGTGTCATCCTATGTGGTCACTATAAGGCCTTCTTCTTCTTTCCTTCTTATTTTTCCTTTTTTCTCATTCTTTAAGGAGTGGGCATTATAACATTATATGGTTAGTTTCCTTGCATTCAAAATAATTTATGTCAGTTTATTCTTATAGTTGTACTTACCTTCTCCAAATTTCTTTCTTCTCATGTAGCTCTCCTTTATTAGGAATTTCATAATGCTTCTTATTACTAAATTTATCTATTCATCATCACAACTACTTATTAAGGTTTCATTGTCACCATACTTTTCTCTTTATGCTTTGAACTTTGTGCCACATTTCTTTTCGATGATCTCCTCCTCTTGCATCTACTTTATCCTCATTTTATAGGTAACAAAGGATCTAATATAATAAATCCGTGGGACAACCAAGGGTTTTGCTTCATATATGGAATTTAATTTTGCCTACCATTTTTTCAATATAGACCTTAATATTGTTCTAAAAAATTCAATGTTAATACAGGTTTTACCTAATCTTTTAATGTCATTTATAATATCGATAAATCTAACGTATAAGGAAGAAATAAATTTGTCATGCATCATATAGAAGAGTTTATAGTGAAGTGTTAATGTTTTAACTTTACTTTCTCTTACTTTATTACTCCCCTCATGTGCTACTTTTAAGGTGTATCAAATTTTATGTGAAATCTCACAAATTGATATCCTATTAATCTAATTTCTTCCAATGGTATAAAATAAGATGTGTATGGCCTTATAGTTCAAGCTCATTTTTCTTTTATCGTTTCTATCACACTCTTTTCTTTTTTTATCTATCCTTTTATCTCTTAAAATTTTAGTGAGTTTGTGAGGTCCGTTAGAAATTAGAAGCTAAATCCCATAATTCTACAATTTCATCCATAAAAAGAAAATCCCATCTTAGACCTTTAATATAAGTTCTATTACAAGGGTATTTTGAGGCTATAAGGATTACCAAATTCCCTTCCCTATAATTGTAACCAGCCTCCTCTTGATTCAATAAAAATCTAGTCAAACAATTGCAAGGAAATCAATTTATTAAGGTTGTCCATAGTTGTGCAAGATTTTAAGAAAACTTGGGTGTAATACAATGAACAAATTTATTTACAGATATGTATGGAACTGTTATTATAAGAATGTTTGATACATTTGTGGCTCTTGTGTTTAAAGGATTTATGACATTTTATATCCCTCAACTATGTAGAAAACAAATATGATAATGACAAGTTTGAAGATTATTATGTAAGATTACAATAGCATCATTTATGTCTCCCACCAAGGACGTTCATATTCTATCATCCATTACGAAAATCCATCATTGTGCTTCCTTTAAAATTAAAAAATGCATCCCATGACCAAGATGAAGAAGGGGTCTTACAAACTTCCCCCACTAAAAGAAAGCCGATGTCTTTACTAACAAAATTTATTAAGTAATCAAACCTTGTTTTGCAGTTTTTTTACTCTTCCTCAAAGTTTTCTTAGAATAGCCTCCCTTTAGCCCACAAGAGAAGCTCACAAAAACATTTCAGTTTAATTACCTAAATGTAAACATCCTCACCTTTGAGAAATGCTTGTAACATGGCCATCTCCTTGTCACAAAAGTTCCAAACTATTTATTTTTTGGGATTACAAGTCCATTATCCTTCCCACAAGTTCCAAGGAGAATGTACTTTTTGTCTTACTGAGATATGGCCTCTTGTTCATTCACTACAGATCCCCTCATGCTCAAACATCTTGGTTTGGATAGATTAGGATCTAGAAGTCCCACTTTTTGATGAATTTTCCATGACCATAGTACTAATGGAAACTTTATAAATCTTAATCTATATACATTTTATGCATGGTTTATGGCGATTATATTGAATTTAAGGAGAAAATACATGTAATTTTGTGCATATTAAGTTAAATTCTTTGAATTAGATGCCATATATGAGATTTTTTATCATATGTAATAGGAATTTGAAAAGAAATTTGATATAACTTTGGGATTAAAAAGGATGTGGAGTTTATTTACGATGTAAGAACGTTAAGTGAGCAATATCTATCAAACATTTCATGGCCAAAGGACAAGTGGAGAGGGAGTTACAGCAAAAAGATTGAAAGTTGAAGTTCGGAAAACTAGTGGAAGCCTATAGGCTGAGCTCATGGCCACTTACACCTCAGCTAGCCTTTTAACCTAGTTATTCTACTTTTTTTCGGGCTTTTTCCTCCACACACCTCCTAGCAACCACCAACCAAGGAATAGCAAGTTCTAAGCTGTCTTAGAAGGTTTTCATGAAATTTTGAAGGAGAAGAAAAGATTTGAACACATTAATTGAAAGATCAAGGACATGATTTCACACAACAAACATTAAGAAGTTAAGGGTTTAAGGCAAATTTATGATGAACTTTTCTAATTCCTTATTCCGTATGCTTGTTTGTAAGATGGATACAATGTGTAAGAACTAATTTTATCTTAAGATTTAGGTTTTTATAAACTCTAGGAAGGAGTGTTCATTATTTTTCTTGATTTCCAAATTTTTTGTTGGATTAGTTTATGGATATTAATGAATTTGGATTTAAAATTTTTTCGAACATAAATTTTGATTCCAAATTTTGATTTATGTATTATTGGACTCAAAGATCAATTATATGCTTAATCTTACTCTATAAGCAAAACTTCTTGCATGGGGACATAGAAATTGGCTTACATACTAAGTTCAAGTTAGGTGTGAGATTAGAAAAAACAATAGTTTTCTATAGAGCGAATGAAAACATTCAATTAATAGGTTGAGATAGAGAGAAATTTCACCTAATTTATCGAATTAAATAGGATTTCATAAGTCAAGAACGAGTGTGCATTATGATATCGAATATATGGTATAATATATCTATAAAATGAATTTAATCAAGAGAAACAATGAATACAAACACATCCTAAAGTAGCTAACTGTCAGAGTCCTAGCTTCATCATTGAGTGTTAGTCCTTTTAAGTTCTCTTAGGTGATTATTATAATTGTTTAGTTTGCTTTCTTTACAAAATAATTCGATATCTTCACAATTTTATAGGATAGTTAATTTAGATATAATTTCATTGATAATAGCTATCATTGAGCTTTAACACCTGGATTCAACGTGGCTATATTACATAATGGTAGGTACACTTATTTTTTTGTATCATATGGTATTGTTTATTGTGTTTCTTGGATTCATTTAAAAGTTAGGTATGCTACAGACACATTAAATTTTTGGCATTGTTGCTAGCACTATGTCTTATTAAGTGTTTTCTATTCTTTAATAGGCTAGCTTTATTTAATTTGATTTAATTTTTCATTTTTGTAATTTTTTTATTTTCTACTCTTTAATTTTTTTTAAAAAACATTATGTTTTTTTATCTTTGGTTTGTTCCTTCACTCTTCAAGATAAGTACTTTCTTACATGACTGGGAGTCATCCTATTGATTTAGTATAGCTAGATCTTAAAGTTAAACTAATATTCAGAAGAGGGTTAAGAGAAAATGTCAGGAGGTAGCACTAAGATGGATGTCTGAGAGCCATAATTTGACAAGATGGATCACGGGGAAGGATAGAGAATGCAATTAACGATAGGCAACTTTTACATCCTTTATTACAAGCCACCTAATCCAGTATACAAAAGATGAGGGTAGAGAGTGTGAGCTTTCATAACAAGTAATAGATGATCCAAATATTCCAAAAGAATGTACAATCTTATGGGCTTATATTGAGTAGAAACTAAACTTATTTTACGTTATATCGTAAATATACAAGTTGAACAATTGCGATATATGCGGATATCATCCCACAAGGATTATATTTAGTCAACCTGTTAATTTGGATTACACTTTATCTAAGAAATGGATTTAAGAATTAAGATTAATAAGAAATAAACAAAAAGCAAATTTAACAATCAATTGAAATTCAAATTGTAGACTAAAACTTAGAAAAGATCAAGATTAAAGACTAGGAATTATTGTTATCTCTATTTTTTCTTTTTGTTTGATTGATTCAATTAATGTTTGGGCAAAGACTTACTAATGTTTTAATGGCAATTCCTCAAGGTGTAATTAATTGTCACTAGTTAAACAAGTTATAATTAACCTTGGGATCTCTTGATATGCGAAGCCTTTTCTAATTATATAACAAGTTGTGAAGCAGTCCTATAAACAATGTATTGATTGCTCAAGAGTTCTCTCTTTATAAGAAACTAGGTGGAGTGTATTGATCACTCCACATGGTTCACTCTCTACTTAAGTAGCCTAATTTGAATTCAAAAAATGTATTTAATCTCATTCAAGGTAACACAAAAGAATCTCATGGCAAAAAAATCAAAAGGATTCAAGTGTGGTTTTGTTGCTAACACAGAACAACACAAAATAGTATCCTAATGTTCCTAAAACATGCATCCTATCTAACACAATGCGAATAATGACTATAATAACTGAAATAAATAATGAATGAGCCCCATACTTAGACAATATATTGTCCTCAATGTGAAAAGGAAACCACAACAGCAAAAACAACACGGAAAAAAGAAGGAAAATAATTGACACACTACAACGTGAAATAAGTAAAAATAAATGCATGAGATAAAGGATAAGAAAGCTTATGGGGATTTTAGTGGAGTTGACACATCCATGTTTTGAAGATGAAAATATTTCTTGAGATTCTAATCTTGAGAGCATTGATGCACGGAAACCTATTGGAGTTGCGATTTGATGTTGGCTACTCGACCCTTCAGTCACTTATTACTCTCAAGAAACAATTGGATATTCAAATTCATTGTGGTAAGTGTTTGTTTCCACTCTTCAACATTTGCATATGGATTTGAAGGGCTAACTTCATCAATTGAAGTAGTGTGAGAGGTCATTGACAGATTTTGTACTGTCTTACTTCTCCTATTAAGAATAGTTGTTTTAGAAAGGGGATCGCAGAGCATCATAGAGTCGGGCTCCAAGATCTCTAATCGTCACCAGTGCTCAATATCAAACCAAACAGATGCTTTGCTAGGATATTCTTTTATATTAACATTATAATGCTATGCAAGTGCATTAACAATAAAACTGATGCTAATATAACTACTTGGTTTAGTTATAAAATTCAAAATGGACCTAAATATTCTATATGGAGTATTGATTTTTTTATGGTCCATGAACAAAAGATAGAAAAGTTCTTATGCTAAACATTTATTACTCTCTGATTTGTTAAAAATTGTTAAACACATAAACTTATGTAATAAATTTTTTTGGACTTATAATTAAGGAATTCGATGCATTTTTGTAATTAAAATTTCGCTCTCCCATAAGAGTTTGCCAACATGCATTCACATCAAAATCATCATGCTGTTCAAGCAGTTTTGTGAATGGAAAAATTAAAATTTGAAGCATAACTGTATAATCTAATTTGTAAAGATGACCAAGTGTTCGAAACCAAAACAAGTCTAAACTATCTTAAAGCATATTGCAGGGTGCAAAAAAATTTTAAAACTACTTTTCGATAAGCTGGAAAATCAGAGTGAATAAATCTATCCCAACCAACATTTTTAGTCAAGGAGTCTATTATGTTAGTTAATGCTAACTGGTCTAATAGATCAAATTAGAAAAATCTAGGAGGCATTAATTCTTTAGAGTTCAAAATTTGAAATCGGTCACCTTCAATAGCATAAAAAACGATAAACAGAGCATTATACCTCAAAACTATATTGGGAAGATCTTGAATAAAAGAATATGATTGGAGCGTTTCACTTGTAACCATACCTGGATGTTTTATTTTTAAAGCCATTGATGAAAAAGACTTGTAGAAACAACACTAAGACAAGATAAGTAAAAAGAAAAAGGAAATAATAAAAAAATAAAATAAATTGAATAAACTAAAAAATTAAAACAAATAGAAAAAGAACTAACAATAATAATAATCAAATAATCAAATAAAAATGAAATGAAGTAAACGAGAAGAAAAGTTAAAAAAATAATATTAATACCTAAAATATAAAATATAAAAAATCATAAATAAATATAAAAATAGACAAAAACAACTGAATAAATAAATAAATAATAAAAGAGAAGAAAAACAAACCTAGACGAGAGAGTTTAGAGAGAAGGGAGAGCTTTTGGTTTTAGGGAGAGTGAGAACTTGGCCAATTTCTTAGAAATCAATGATACATTTAGATACAATGGGTTATCAGAAGACACTCCATGGATGTGGCTATTCCCATTTATTTTGAAGCATCAAGCCAAGACTTGGTTAAATTCTCTAAATCCTGAGAACATCATTTCATGGGATCAGGTAGCACAAGCTTTTCTAGCCAAATATTTTCCATCGATGAAGACCATTACAATCATTAAGCAGATAACAATTTTTCAATAGAGCGAAGGTGAGTCTTTATATGAAGCATGGGACATGTTTAGGGAGCTACAAAGGTGTTGCCCCTACCATAATATACGAAGGGAGTTTTTACTGCAAACATTTTTTAATAGAGTGACTACACAAATGTGAAGTACTATAGATGCAATAGCCGGGGGAACTCTAATGCAAAAGACGATAGATGCAGTTCATGACCTATTAGAAGAGATGGAAAAAAGCTGTTGCTTGGGGAGTATAGAAAGGAGTAGGCAACCACTTCTTAAGGAGCATAGAGGTATTATTATCATGGATTTAGTGATTGTCTTACAACCTCGGATGTCTGCATTGATCAAATAGTTGAATAGCTGGCAAGCTACATCATTACAATAATTGAAAGTAGTACAACATGGGTGTGAGCTATTTACTCAAGAGAGTCATATAATTGCAAAGTGTTTATTGATTGCTAGTAGTGGTTAGTAGTGAGACAAAACAAGTGAACTACATGGGAGCATTGCAAGGGATGTCAGGTAATAACCCCTACTCTAGTACTTATAATCTGGGGTGAAGGATCACCCAAACTTTTATTAGACTAAGAATGCAAGTAGTAATATGAGCTCATAAGGGTCAGAAGCTTTCAATAAGATGGGCTTAGAGCTCTAGAATCAAAGATGGACAAGCTCATGGATGTGCTTGGCTCAAATTTTAAAAGCCAAGAAGAGAGCGAGAAAAGGATGGAAGCAATTTTTGATAAAATAATAAGGAATCACACCTCATTCATTCATAATTTTGAAGTTCAAGTTGGGTAGCTAGCAAATGCATTATCTAAAAAAAGTGTAAGGAGTCTTCCAAAAAATACAGAGTCCAATCCAAGAGAGCAACTAAAGGTTATTAAGTTATATCAAGAAAAAAACTAGAGGAGCTAAGATCCCTTTTCCACAAAGGTTTAAGAAGAACCAAATAGATGTACATTTTGCCAAGTTTTTAGATAAACTAAAGAGGTTACAGACTAACTTGGCATTTATGGAAGCTCTAGAGAACATGCCCGAGTACTCCAAGTTTCTCAAGGATATCTTATCAAAAAAGCGGACTTGGGGAGACAATCAAACAGTGGCTTTAACAGAAAGGTGCAACTTTGTGTTCACTAGTCATATACCATCTAAGTTACAAGATTTAGGGAGTTTCACTATATCTTGTCTTGTTAGTAACTTGACTTTTTCTAAATGCCTATGTGATTTAAAAGCAAGTATCAAATTTTTACCATTTTTTATTTTCAAGATATTAGAGCTGGGAGATATAAAGCCAACATCTATGCTTATATAATCGGAAGATTAATCAATCGAGAAGTCGGTTGGTATGGTGGATGATGTGCCCATTAAGGTAGACAAGTCCTTTATTCTAGTAGATTTTGTGGTACTTGATTTTGAGGAAGACAAGAATTTTCCATTTATTTTAGGGTCACCATTCCTGAACACCAAAAGGGAACTAATTGATTTACATAAAGGGAATTTAGTGCTGAGGATTGGGGATGAACAAATGGAATTTAATATGAGCAATTCCTTAAAGAATTTGGTGAAAGGGAATGATTGTAGGAAAATAGATGCGGTTTAAAAGCGTGTGAAGGATCAAGAAACAAATCATGTTAAGGAAGTTAAGAGTAAACCCATTGAAGAGGTTGAGAAGGAGAAGGAGCTAGGTGTGAGACCTAATTAAGAGATTTTAATACAAACGAAGGCACCTATTTCATTTTCCTTGGTGAAACCACCCATACTCATAGTGCACTCTTTACGTCCTTGTTTGTAACATGCCTCCTTAGGTGAGAACAAACCACTACTTATTATCCTTCCTACAAAAATAACTTTGCAATAAGCAAATAGGGAAGTTAAGGTGAGAAAGAAATGACTCAGAGCAAGGTTGAAACTGATTCTGAGTAAACTCAAGAGTCAATGGGAACACTATTTAATGTTGATCAAGCTTATAGTCATGGGCTCACGGGATGGAAAATTTCAAAGCAAAAACATTTAAGGTGAACCAGCATCATGGCAAGCTATACCTTGGCGAATTTCTACCGAAAGAAAGGAACCTATTCTCTTTCCCTTTTCTTATTTTTAAAAACTAAACTGAGTATGGTCAAGTTAATGACCCTAAATTAGAATTTTTTATTAGTAGTTAGTTTAATTTTGAACTTGGGTGTTTAATTGAGGTTTTGACTTTATATATATATTTACAAAAACGAAAGTTTGTTTTTAAAAAAATAAAATAAAATAAATATTTCTTTTGTTTATTTTATAAAACTTTGTATTTAAAAAAATTCAAAAACATTTCGCAAAAAATAAAAAATAATAGTTTTTATTTTTTGTTATTTTTTTGTGTTATTTATTCTTTTCTATTTTCTTTTAATTTTTTTTTCATTTAAAGACTTGAACCATATTTCATTTATCTCCAGTGTTGAACCTAAAACCATAAATGAAGGTCTTAGTGATGAAATTGTGCTTAATTTATGAATGAAGAGTTAAAGCAATTTGAGAGAAACAAAGTGTAAGCCTTATGGCATGCAAGAGGGGGGTGAATTGGTTATTTAAAAATTCATGCGGAAATAAAACACTTTAAACACTTTAGGCTAATTTCAATTAAATGAATTCTCTAACCAAAAATCAACTTAAATGGAATGCCAAACTTAATGCCAATATTAAACAAATTCAATCAATACTTAAGCAAACACATATTCATAAATGTAAAAGCGATAAGAGAAGAGATGAACACCAAGATTTATAAAGGTTTGGCTACCCCAAAGATAGACTACATCCTCTCTCCAACTGCTTATTGGAAATTCACTAACTAACAATCTTGGTTAAAGGCCAAGAGGAACTTTTACAACAATCTTGATCCAAGGCCAAGAGCAACCTTTACACAATCTTGATTCAAGGCCAAGAGGAACCTTACAATAATTTTGATTCAAGGTCAAGAGGAACTTATACCAATCTTGTTATAGGTTAAGAGCAACCTATCAATCTTGCTTTTCACAAAGGGGGTGAAGAGTAACTCTTACAACAATCTTTTTATGGAAAAGTGGAGCCTTTCCAACACGACCAAAGTTTATGATTTTTGTCCTATAAGGACATCCTCTAATCCAAGCTCCCTTGAGCTCTAAATGAAGCTTATATAGCTTACGACACCCTTAATCAAAATCAACACAAGATGAGGGCTCAAATGGAACAAATGCAATATGGAATGTCAACGCGCAATTAAGGCCTAAACCAATCCATTTCACAATCAAATATTAATGTAATTCAAATATTGATTTCTACATGTCAAGAATAAGCTTACAACTCTATTTTAAATGGATAAGAGTAGCCAATAAATCAACCAAAAATTATCACAAATGAATCCACCAAATTTAAGTTACCAAAGACACCTTTTATGGTGTTTCACTAAACTACATGCAATAAAACCAATTATGAAAATTCTAGACGCAAACCAAAATTATAAAAAGCCTTATAAAACTTCAATAGATCATAAACAAACAATTTTATCTAGGAAAAACACAATTAAATCCTTAAACGATATGATTTAATTAATATCATCACAAGCTATCTAAATATGCAATATTAATGTTCCATCATATAAACAAACGAATTTAATCATCCAAATGATGGAAATTAAATGCAGTAAACCTACAGCAACATCAATCTATATGTTAACAATAAATCACATTAGCAAACACAATTTTAGCACATCAAACAGATTATCTACATCAAGAGTAAAGCTAGAATGCTCAAACCTGGGCAGTTTTAAACAACTTTCACAAATCAAGCTAACAAATATATAATAACCTAAAAATTGAATACAAAATAATAGAACAATCCTAGGACCTTAAGTAAATTGAAAATGTCAATTTTACACACTACAAATGAGTTTAAACATAATCAAAATTGAAAAAGAAGTTGTAGTGAAAACTTGATAATTTTTGTGTTATGTGTTATTGGAGCTTAAACAAATGATTTGAGTGTTAAAAAATTAAAGTGAAAGATCTTGTGAACTTTTGAGACCGTAATAAAAACGTGTATAATAGTTTTGAATCAATAAAAATGATTTTGATATCTTAAATTGAAAAACATAGAAGTTTATAAAAGTTCAACCAAAACAGAGATGGTTTTGGTATGTTAAACTTTCAAGGCTTAAAACAAACAAAATAATGAATTAAAAATTCAACTACAAGCTTTTTAAGTTCCTTCTATATCTAAACAAACTATAATATCAAAATTTACAGCATATGAAATTGATTTAAAACACGAAAATAGGGATTCAATGAAAGTTGTATAGAAAACAAAGAAGGCTTTCAATGTATGAATATTTTACCATTGTAATGTAGTTTTCAGGGAATCTAAACTTGCTAAAAATGTTTAGAAATCATATATATATAGTGTTAGGAGAGGTTGGAGTTGTTAGAAATAAAAATGAGCCTTTTCGGAGGTTAAAAAGCTGTTTAAGACTGTAACCCCAAAACTAGCCGTTAGAGTCTGGATGTTCAGTTAATAGATGAACAACCCACCATTAAGAGCTTCTGGAAACGGGGGTACAATGGCAATGTTGGTGCCCGCCATATAAGGACAAACAGCCCTCAATTTTATGTCTAGAAACTATGAAAAGTACTCCAAATTAATTATAAATTTTCCAAATAAATTCCTAACATTAAACAACACTTCAAACAAGTTTTAAAGCATAATTCAAGGCTGTTTAAATCATGAAAAAATTTCAATAAATTGAAAACCCAATAGGTAGCCTTGATTATGAAAAATTTCATGTTTAAACAACTTAAAAACCTTTTCAATCAATTCATGCATCATAAATTCATAACGTAATGATGTTCAAAGAAATGTCTTTCAAAGGGTAAGACAGATACAATTTTATTTATTAAGAAGGTAAAAGAAGATATCTTGATTATTCAAATTTATGCTTACGACATTATTATTGGAGCTACCAATGAGATGTTGTGTATGGATTTTACAAAGTGAATGAGGTAAGGGTTTTTAAGGAGTATGATGGGTGAGTTTAATTTCTTTTCTGCTTACAAATTAGGCAAACAAAAAATTGAATTTTCATTAGTCGAGCCAAGTATTTTAAGGAGTTACAAAATAGTTTTGGAATGGATTAAGCAAAGGCATTAGGAATTCCTATAAGTGTTACTACTCAATTGAAAAAGGATGAGGATGGAAAACATACAGAAACTAAGTTGTATAAAGGAATGATAGTTAGTTTGTTTTGTTTTATTGCAAGTAGGGTGAATATCATGTTTAGTGTTAGTTGATGTGCTATGTTCCAATCAATTCTTAGAGATTCTTACTTTTACCTGTTAAAAAGTTTTAAGGTATTTGAGTGGCATATCATCCTTAGGGTTATTGCATTATAGGAAATCATACATAGATTTAATTGGCTATTTCAATATGGATTATACAAGTAGTCTTTTAGGAAGAGCACATCTAACACTTGTCAATTTTTAGAAAATGCAATAATATGTTGACTTAGAAGGATGAAAATTTTGATGTCTTTGTCAACCAACGAAGCAAATTATATAGTAGTCAGTAGTTATTGTGTTTAAATGCTTTGGCTTAGACAATAACTTAAAAATTATGGCATGCAACTTAAGAAGATGCCCAATAGGCATGATAATACTAGTGCATTATGCCTAACTTAGCATCTAATTTAGCATTCAAGGACTAAAAACATTAAGATTAGATATCATTTTATTAGAAATCATGTGTAAAATGGTGATATAGAATTAAAGTTTATAAACATACGACACCAATTAGCCAATAAATTCACCAAAGCAATGAATGATGATAAGTTTTTCATGATTAAAGGAGAATTAGGCATGATTGATGGTAGGTCTATTTGAAAATTACGTGATTATGCATGCCTTTTTAACCTTAATTTATTTTTATACATGTATTTTAACTTTGTTCCATTTGAAAAAATTATGTTTTTTTGTATACTTTTTCAACCTTGATGTTTTCTCCTCCAAGAAATTGACTTTTATAATGATTGGCATCTTTTTTAACTCTTTTGTAACTTTTTGTTGATGAAAAGAAGGGGGAGGAAATATGTGATATTGTTTCTTTCATATTGGGGGGGGGGGAGTTAAGTTTTAATCATTTAAGTTGATGCTTATACTTTTATGGAATAATATGTGAAGCATGTTTTTTTAATACAAAATGTGCACAATATGTGGTTTTTAAGTTTAAAGATTCATAATGTGCATATTTGATGAAACTTGTGCTTTTAAATTCCCCTTTATATGTTATTACCCCCAAAAGTATTAATACATATATTTAGGAGGAGTATAATTTTTTTAATACACGAACTAAAGGGGTGTGTCTTTATAATTTGTATAAAAACCTATATGATCTTATATAATGTTTGGTTATTTTTATAATTGGAATGTTTGATTTTTAATGTGTTTATTCCCTATAATATCAAATGTTTGGTCTTTATAAAAAGGCAGGGTTATTTAACTAAGGAAGGTTCTAATCTTGGTTTTTTTTTAAATTAAATTAAATTGAATTAAAAGTACAAAAATTATAAAGGGGACAACATAAGCAAAAAGCTACCAATATAGGGCTGACTAACTAAAACAAGGTTAGAACAAGAATAACGTAGGAAAGAGCTACAACACAACTTGAAAAAGGGAGCTGGAGAGCATGCTTAAAGAAGTTACTACTAAAGACTAAGAAGCCATTTGGAGAGACATCAATTCTGAAGTTTCCATGTAGACTGGAGAATGTCATGGTAGGAGTCATAAAGATGATGAGCGAGAATTTTCAATTTGATGTTTGTTAACACTTCAAATTTTAAATCTTTCACAAGGCTATGCCTACCTTAGAAAATTCGGTCATTTCGTTGTCTCCAGAGGGAGTGGATCAAGGTGGCTATTGCTGGTTTACAGATTATACCTTCAGTCATTGTTAAAAAATTTGGATGAAGTAGCTAATCCATAATACAATGTAGGTTAAAAGCAGAGGAAATGATATAGCACAATCTTTGAATTGTCATCTAGATTTTCTTGCAATAGATTCACTCAAGAAATTAATGCTTATGATTTTCCTAATGATCACATCATAAGGGGCATATGGCAGAGATACTCGGAAGTAAAGCAACTAGCAATGTTGAATCTACCATGAAGAGTAAGCCTTAGAGTGACAAAAGCTTTGGAAAAAGTTTGTTGAAACCATACAACTTAATTCCACCTAACCTTTAGTCGATGAGTTCTTAAGATCTCCTCACAAGAATGATTGGAAAATTTCCTAGAAGATTGAGCAATCTAGGTTAATTTTTCTTGGAAGGTGCTATGAAGTCTATAGCTTATAAGGTCATCTTTGATAGTAGAGGAGGGAAGTTATTGGATCACATGATAGTAGTCAGCGATGAACTGACTGATGGAGGCATGGGTATGGATTATAGTTTTAAGATAAGCTAGAGTAGGAAGATCTGTCAAGGGATCATGATTAAGCCAATGGTCATACGAAAGGGAGTTGAGAGAGCCATCACCAACCTTTGTTTTGGTAGCCGATCTGATATGTTGTAAAAATTTAAAGCAAAGAGTGTATTGTCCATGAATATTCATTTCGAGATTATAAGGTCCAGAAGCTCTAATGGTTGAGATAGTGAGCATAGATCTAAGTGATCCATAAAGCTTCTATATCAACAAGTATTCTGCAAATGTGCTTAGCCATAAGAGTACTATTAGTGAGTTTTGTTAACATAAGTCCATATCCTTCCTCCTTATGCAGGATTTCAATGTCGCACCATTTAATCTTAGCCACGGGTCATTTGGTTAGGTCACCTAACCATAAGAAACAATTCACAACCCCTGTCATTAATAGCCTGCATATTTACTAGTCATCATCAATCTTGTTTTTAATGATAACAAAATATGAATTTTACCAATGACTCAATTATTTGGTGTAAGAATAAAAGATAGGTACATTTAGTGAATTATTCATAGTGAAAAGCTTGGACTTGAAGACCAAATTTTAAAAAAATGAATGAACAAGCATTTTGGAACCACCAAGACATTTAGTTAGGTAGTTTAAAATTTTTTTAAAGCTCTTTTCAAAGCTTGTATAATTTTTTGGCTGAATCTTGATTTTTTTACTATATATTTTTAAAGTTGTGTAAGTTTTCAATAAATTGATAAAATTTTATGTTTAAGAAAATGGAATCAATTTAACTATCTAAAACACCTTAAAAAGTTTTCTAAAACTTATGCATAATATTTTTAAAGCAGAGAAACAACTTTGAAGTGGTTAAGAATATTTTGAAATTGGATTGAAATGAATAATTTACAAAATGTGTTTAATTAGTCGTAAACCAAAAAATTTTGAGTCTTTTATCCTAAATATCATGTCTTGTTGTTCCAAATTAATTTGTAGATATTTTAACTTGTTTGAATTGAATTGGGAGTGAAAGAAATGAATTAAAAGTGTTTTAGGATATTTTTGACTATTGAAAAAATCTAAAATATGTTATTCTAGGTGAATGGTCAACCAGACACTTAATATAAGTTGACTAGTCTTATAAAATTTGAAGTAATGAGTTAATTAGTAGGATAATCTGGCCAACCAATCCCCAGTCGGCTGGTATACTTGATAAGATTGAAATTTATTAAATTTTCAAATGCTTTTTAATGTCATTTTAATCTTATTTTCTTTTTTGAATACTCAATTGGTATTATATTGTGTTTAACGATAGGTTTATTGTCTTAGCACAAATTTTGGGTCAAAGCATGAATCAATTTGATGAAAAGTCAAAGATTGTAGTAATTTGAAAAAAAAAAGAAAATTCTATTTGCTAAGTGTTTTAAGCTCACCATTTTAATTAAATAAAACGGTGAGCACAAGGCGCATGAGAAGACAGTTGCACAAGAATTTGGATAAAAAATAGCAAGGGAATTAATTGGGGTATTAAGCTTGGATCCCTAGGTCTTGACTTGGTGAGTTGGAGGCTTTGGACAGGGGCGGCTATGCAAAAGTGGGATGGATCTTGCGGTTGAAGAGGAAACGTCTTGATTGGTGAGTGGCTGGGAGAGTTGGTTGTTGGAGTTTCGACTTGTGGTGCTATAGTTATCTTGGCGTGTGGCTTGGGGAGGCAGCTTTGAGTCGTTGGCGTGGATGTTGCTGCACATCAGGAGACGCTGCACCTACTAGAAGAGTTGTTGCATAGAGTTTCACCATTAATTTCAATTAAACCACTATTCTCTTAAGATTTTCCAGCAGTCGCTGTTTTAATATTTCATTCACATTTTCCAAATATTTACTTTCAATTTTTAATTTTCTTTGAATTTTTTTTAATTTCTTATTTTCTTTTTTATTTAATTAACCCAATTTTGGTTATTGTTTGGTTAGTTTGTTCTGGTGTTTTAATTCTTTTTCAATATTAAACATTGTTTATTTTTAAATTTAAATGATAATTTCATATTTATTTTTGATTATGTATTAAATTGTTCATGGTTTTATTCCATATAGTTTCAATTTTCCATTTAGTATTTGGTTCATTTATGTTTAGTAATTAGTTTCTATGCATGTTCTTAATTTTTAATTTATTGAAAATTTAGTTTTAGTTTAATTTTAAATCAGGAATTTTTATTTAAAGAGCTAGTTTGAGTTTTGATTAATTATATTTTAGTTGATTAAATAATAGTTTAAGTAATGCGTGTTTGCATTTATTTAAATGTAAATTTTCATTTCTCATTTGTTGAATATGTAGCTCACTCGATAAGT
>JAOXYD010237635.1:0-17382 GCA_028565735.1 Pinacopodium congolense | reverse complement strand
TATTTTTAAAAACACAGGGGGGTATTTGATAAATGTTGAAAATTCAGGGGGGTAATTAGATATTGACTCTTGAAATTACTTATCCTTAATTAATCATTGGAACAAAAAGTAAATTTCTTTCAAATATTTTATCCATTAGTTGAAAAATATTTTATCTAAATGGATTGGGTTAATTCTAACCAAAGTTAAATTAGATTTAAGAATATTATTAACCTAATCCTAAAATAAATTGTAAGGATTTTACATTTTCTCAACCAATGGATAAAATATTTCACATAAGATGGATTTGGAGAGTTACTATTACAGGTTAAGGTAAAGTTAAAAACTATATATTATAATATATTGAGGGATTATTTTACAATTTTTATAAAATTTTGAGATTGTTTTATAAATTTAAAAATTATCTAAAATAATACTTAGGATTGTTTGGAACTAAATCTGGTACTAGTATCAATACGATATTCATAACAATGAATGGTATAAACACTAACTAATGGTATGATAAATGGTCTAACTTAGGTCGTCTTTACCAATTACTTGAAGTCCATGATTTAAGGCATAAGTTTCCATTAAAGGCTACGGTCAATCAAATTGTTGAACTAAGGGAGGTTCACCTTATTTTGATGATAACATAACATTATTTGAACTAATAATCTTATGTGTTTAAGTGGTTGAATGATAGGTATTGAAGTTGAAGTGTGAAAGAAATTAATTAAGAAATCTTGGAGCTAAATTAATGATCATGAAACTAATATAAAGAGGACTCAAGTTGGAATCCCAAACGTAGCTTTTATATATAGGTTTATGGTTTTATTTTCATTGTAAAATTTGCTTAGTAGTCATTTTGGTATTTTGACAAGGCTCAATTCATGAATAATTGCATACATATTTTAGAATCTGCATATAGGATACATAATTAAAAGGAATCTTTTGTGAAAGTTTTTAATAATCCTCTTAATAAGTGAAAAATGTTTTTGGCAAGGTTTTAAACGTGTTTCTAAGTCTATAGAAAGTATAAAAGTATTATAAATTAATTTGGATTGGATTGAATTTGTTTAGATAAGTTTATTCATGTTTTTAGGGGTTAAACATTGAATTGTAATGGTTAAACGATGGTGCATAGTAAAGGTCCATTTACTATACGTTCTTGGTACTTAAATAGTAATAAATGGTGGGAGTTAAATGGTGTCATGTAATTCATAGGAACTATTGTTTAAGGGTGTAAATCATACTTAGCATATTTGCTCAAATGTTAACTCAATTTTAATGCATCAGAACGTTGTACAATAATAACAAACAATTAGTTTGACATCCTAGGGCTATAAGTAAGTTATCTTACACTTGATTTCATAAGAAAAGAGTTTAGAAATCAATCACTTAATTGTTTTGAGCATTAAGAAGTGTTTTTATGTGTGAGTTTAATTTAAGGCTTTAAGTTGATTTTTGTAAGCTTTTGCATGTTTTTGCATTCATCAAAGGTTGTTTTTAAACCTCTTAATACACTAATTTGTTCATGAGTTAAATTATTTCAAGTGTATATTTTGAGAGATAGAATAATTAAGAGTTAAAGGCTATCCTTAAGTCTTTTAAAAAAGGATTGTAAAGATTATCCTTAAGCTTAGAAAAAAGATTGTGCTTCTAACATTATTCTTTTTATAGTGGATCAAAATCTCAACAGTAGTGTTAAGGATCAGATGTAGGAGCAATTGGATAGCTTTGAATTAGAATAAATCAGTAGTATCACTCTTCCTTATACCTTTTATTTTCACTCAATTATTCCTATTCAATTATGTTTATACAATTGTCTTAAATCTTTCTTGTATTTTATTCATTATGTTTATTATTGACAATTTTCCACAATTAGTTTTTCGTAAGTTTTAAATATTGTTAAGTGTTTGTAGAAATTTATAGAAAGAACCTAATCCACTCCCCTCTTTAATGCCTTTCAAGTATAACAATTGATATCAAAGCATAAGTCTCACTTAGTATAAATTCTAATGAATTTGGAAGAAAAGATTGGTATAACACACATAATGAATTCCTTTACCCCTCAACTTCTTTAGAAGGAAAAAATACACATGGAGCCTCCTTCTTTGATAGAAATAATTACCTATATTAGAATACTAGGATGAGAAATTATTTGATGAGTGAAAGTTTAGAATTATGCTTGATGGTTTCACAAAAAACTCCTATGATGAATAAACTTGTAGAACCCATATTAGCAGACTAGGATGAGAAGTTATTTGATGGGTGAAATCATAGAATTACGGTTAATAGTTTCACAAAAGACTCCCATGTTGACCAAACAGTTTCACAAAAGACTCCCATGTTGACTAAACTCGTAGAAAACAAACTAGTGCCTAAGAAAGATATAGAGTGGGATAAAGAAGAAAGAAAATTAACCTATCTAAATTGCAAAGCCATGAATATTTTAGTATGAATGAATTTAATAGAATTTCTATATGTGAAACTACATATAAAATTTTGCATACACTAGAGATCATACATGAAGGCATGAATCAAGTAAAAGAGAGTAAAATTAGCATGCTTACTTATTCATATGAACTTTTTCAAATGTTGAAAGATTAAGATATCTCTACAATGTATGCTCATTTTCTTGATATTATTAATACTTTAAAGGGTCTAGGTAAGACTTATTCGAATATTGAGCTTATTAGGAAGATCCTTAGGTCTTTACCAAAGTTGCAAAAAGCTAAATTGATAGCAATTCAAGAAGCAAAGAATCTCAATACTCTTCCTTTTAAAGAACTCATTGTCTCACTATTAACATATGAGATGATGTTGAAGGAGACTGAGAAGAGCAAGCTATGCCCAAAAGGAAGAATATAGCATTCAAGGCTTTAAGAAAGGAGGAAAGTGAAAATGAAGAATCCTTGGTTTGAAGTGAAAATGAAGAACTTGCTTTCATTAGAAGAAAATTAAAGAGATTCATGAGGAATACAACTATTTGTAGAAAAGTTAAGTCTTTCTCTAAAAATAAATTAGTCAATATAACTTATTTTAAATGTGGTGAAAAAGTTCATTTGAGTTCATAATACCCATTTCTTTAACAAAAGTGGAAGAAGAAGAAGAAGAAGAAGAAGAAAAGAAGGAAAAGAAGGGATGGAAGAAGGAAAAGAGAGAAAAGAAGAATTAAAGAAGAAGAAAACATTAAAGATCACATGGTCCAAATCAAGTGACTTTGAAAAATAAGATGTGGTTTGCTTCATGGCACACGACAAGGTAAGTCCTTCTCATTCTAATACTAGTGAAAATGAATGTGAAGTTGAATGCTCCGATGAAGAAGTGTTAGAACATATAGAATAATTAACTAGAAAGAAGGAGTTGCATGATAGACATAAGGAAACTATAGAGGAATTAGATGAGTGTAAATTAGAGAATGAAAAAGTTATGCAATAATTAGAATTAATAAATTAGGATAATAGTGGCTTAGTAAATGAAAACATATCATTAAAGAAAGAAATAGAAAAACTCAAGGAATCACTTACGAAATTTATGAAAGGTAAAGAGAAATTAGAGACCATGCTAGGTGCATAAAAATGACAAATGACAAACAAGGTTTAGATTATAACAATGATGGACCATCTTATGGAAAGAATATTTTTGTTAAAGGAAAGAATTTAGAAGATTAATCTCTACCTTAGACTTCTACTTAGAATACATCACATAGTAGGTCACAATCTAGGAAAATGCGTCATGCATTCATGTATAGTTAAAGGATTAGGCATAGGAGATTTAAGAAATAAAATTTTAATGATAGAAGTTTATTTTCTTAATCTAGGAAAAATTTTCAACTACGGTCTTACAATGATTTTAAGTCAAAAATAATTATAGTTGTGCATATAGAGCACAAGCATCTTTATTTTACACTTATTGTGGCTATTATGAACATGTAGCTCATTTATTATAATAGAATTAAGGATATGAATGTTTCATCATATGATCGAAGTAGGTATACTACTAACATTCAAGGACCTAAGATGATGTGGATGCTAAAGACTCATTTATTTTGTCTTTATTAGTTTGTCAAGGGCATCTCCAAGAGTGTGAAAAGAAAAAAAGCACTAAGATACATTATTGAACGAAGGAGAAAGAAATCAAGTGATATTTGATGGTGTATAACAAAGGAGGTATTTCTTATAGAATGAATGAAATTTGCATTAATTGTTTAAATTATGATTAATACTTTGGCACTCTGAATTATTATTGTGATCAAATTATTGCTTATTTACTGATTTTATCTTAAAATTCTTATTAATTGCCTAGATGCTTTATATATGATGTTATAGTTTTATAATTTGCATAAGGAAGCATGTAGAGATATCTGGACTCTATTAAAAGATCCATAACTTTAGGGGGGGTCAGGGGCTTCATTCTTTTGATAAGAAAAATTTTCTTTCAAAATTATTTAATGATTTTGATGATTTTTTAGTTTCTTTTATAAATGTTTTTGAATCCCCTAAAGTATGTTTACCTTCACTCCAACGGAGGTAGAAGGTGCTGATTTTGGCCCTTGAATGCATGCTTAGAGATGAGCACGATGGTCCAATAAAAAGGAAAGTTTAAATTCTTTAGGTAAGTTAGGTGATGGAAAGTCAACTACAGTGAACCAGGGAGCAAAAAGGGAATCCCATTTTAATGTCCTGTCAAATCTTTTAGATTCAAAGGGCCAAAATGCCACCACTAATCTTAGAAGTAGCGAGAATCAGCCTTGCCTTAGCACTGAGCCAGTGAAAGAGAATCATGTAAGGCGAGGTAAAATACCAAAATCCCCATCCAAGGTTGCACGAAAATAGCCAACTCAGTAGGGAAATATCCCACTTTGATCTTCAACTTAAAAGGATAGGATTTATGCTAAGGCACCTCTCATATTTTAAGAATTTTTAAAAAATTGATTTACTCAGAGGGGAAATTTATTAATTATAATTGCTTGATTTTTGTAAGAAATAAAGGAAATGTTGATTTTTAAAATGAGTCTTAATAGTGATTGATAAGTTCTTGCCCATGATATTGATGTTATTGTTAAAAGTTGAAAATTTTGGTTGTGGAATATGATTTATTAATTATTGAATGGATAATCATGAAATTATGGTGTTTTTTTAAAGAAAAAGTTTCATATTTTTAATTTTGACATCAAAGTGTCATTATGATTCTTTCATACCCCTTATATGAAGATTTTTTTAATAATGGTTTAAATTTTTGTGAAAGATAGATAGATTGAATTTCATGGTACTCTATAGTCTTTTTAAGGTTTGTGAATTTTTTTTATGATTCCAAAAAAGGGAAGAGATGGATGTGATATTACGTCTTAGTAAGGAGGAGTAGTAGAAATTTATATCTTTCATAATGCATGAATTTATGAAGGGAGTTTACCTTTGCAATGAAACTATCTTTGTCTTAAAATAATTCCATTTTTTTGACAAACTTAAGGGAGTAAGTTATTTCTTAAGGTATTGATGATTATGACACTTGTGTATAAAAAAGATTAAATCTTTTAAATTTCTTTGTATTTGTGAATTGAATTATATGTTGAAAGATGACTATGTTTTTTTTAATAGTATTTTAAGTGTATAATATCACATAATTTTATCATCATAAAAAAGGGAGATTATTGAATCAAGGGAGGTTCAATTTATTTTGATGATCACAAACATTATTTAAACTAATAATCTTATGTGTTTACATGATTGAAAGATAGGTATTGAAGTTAAAGTGTGAAAGAAATTGGTTAAGGAATCATAGAGCTAAATTGAAGGTTATGAAACTAATATGAAGATGTCTCAAGTTGGAAGGCCAAAGATAGCTTTTATATATAGGTTTATGGTTGTATTTTCATTATAAATTTCACTAAGTCATTTCAGTGTTTTGATAAAGCTCAATTCATGCATAATTATATACATATTTTAGAATATACATATATGATGCATGAATCTACTGTGAAAAGTTTTTAATAATCCTTTTGATAAGTTTAAAATATTCTTGGAAAGGTTTTGAATGTGTTTTTGACCCTACAGAGATTTAAAAGTGATAGGAATTAATTTGGATTGTATTAAATATGTTTAGATAATTTTATTCATGTTTTTAAGGATTAAATGATGACTTCTAAGGGTTAAACAACAATACACAATAGAGGGCCATTTAGCATACGTTCTTAGTACTTAAATGGTAAGACTTAAATAATGCCATTTAAGTCTCAAGAATCGTTGTTTAAGGGCATAAATTATGATTAGTATATTTACTTCAATGGTAACTCAATTTTAATACATAAAACTTTTTGTAACGATAAAAAATGGCTAGTTTGACATTGTAGGGGTATAAATAAGTTGTCTTACTCTTGTTTTCATAATAAAAAGGCTTAGAAATCAATCACTCAAGTGTTTTGAGTATTGAGAAGTGTAACACCCCGCTAGTATATATATGCATATCCCTTCTTATTCTTTCTTATATTTTCATTTTAAAATCTCAAATATCACTATTTACGAACTCCCTCTCTTCACTTATTCTTTACTGTCGATGACTGAAATCGATTAGTATTATATACCAATCTTTTCCTCTCAATGAACCCGTCACAACTATACCTATTTCAACCACCATCATTGTTAGAGTTGTTACAAAAATCAAGGAGAATAATGTCCTATGGTCTCATCATTGTTAGAGTTGTTAGATCCGCCACTTTCAATTTTTGTTGTTAGCCATCGCCACCTTCATTTAACTTGTCTTGACGTCAACAATAAAAGTCCTATGGTCTCATCACCAATCGTCGCCTGGATCGCCGTCGATTGACAAAAAAGAGGTTAGGATTTCGAATTATTTTTCTTTAATTTGTTAAAATCTATTAAGAATTTAAGCATATTGCTTAATATAAAGTTGTTATACTCATCAAGAACTTTCATTTGGTATTAAAATCATTGAATTTTAATATTACAAATTTTCTAGTGACCGGCGGAATATTCCTATTGCTGGAGTTGTTGTTCTACCGACTCTTCCAGTGACTTTTGTGAAAAAAATTCTTAAAATTTTAAAAATTATATTGATTGTTTTTCTCTCAAGAACTATAGCGAGATTCTCAATGATTTTTCAATTAAAAATCATAGAAATTTTAAGCAAGAATAGGAGTAATAACCAAATTACATAATTGGGTTACTCTAGCAATCTGGATGATGCCTATATTATTATTTGAGCCCAATAACTCCTTTTTAACATTGATTGAGATATTTTATTTATGATTTATAGATATATCAACAGTAAAACTCATATCGCAAGGTTCGGACAGACGAAAGTACTTACCAAGTAAGTTCATATCGACTTACGATTACTGTATTTGTACCAGCAAGTGAATAAAGTTCAACGCTAGTATGGATGACTACATGTAGACATGCATACCCATATTCATATTCATGCGTATATATATATTTATATCTCAACTATATATACATATATTTATGGTAAACACGTATATATTATATCGCGTACCCATTTTATCACAAATCTATATATTTATCATCAAAATATCTGAGTGGATGCGTTTGAGTTGAGTACTGCATACATGCACGACAATCATTACATAATTGAATGAATGTTTAGGAAAATTACATGATTAATATCTTAACTATACATGATTTGTTTGATTGTGATTATGGGGAAGGAAAGATTTGTAGGACGTGTCACCTGATGGGTATGCATTAGGACCAGATGCGCACTGGTTATGATTATAAGAGTTATTATGTTTATGATATTTAGATATGTTATGAGTCAATCCTAGTTAAGGCTTGACTCATGGTCGGACCCTTGTTTATTATGTTATAATTTTAGTTGCCATGTGTGAGGGCTGGATTATTGGTGATGGTTAGATTCTTACAACCCTTTTGGATTAAGAGAGCCTTATGCTTATATAAGTATAAGAGCATTGCTAGGCTGTTGGTGATGCTTAACTCCTTGCAGACATTCAAGGTCTAGTGTTGTGAATGTTTATCCTTGGAAATTAGGGTTCTATAGATATTCTTCCATATGATTCATTGTTTGATTGGTGTAATTGGATGTCTAGCATAATATGCATCTCTTTATATGAATATATGATTGTACGCATATCATTGGGTATCGTAAGAAGGTGTGAGCTTACTCATCGAGGTCTGACTCCCCTCTTAGGTTAACTGCCACCAACGTTGAAATAGTGACTCCCAATGTGTGTTCGCTATGGCCTACTTATCTTTATGTATATTTTTCCTTTATTGTCATTTTTCTTTGTATTGTAATGTTCACAATGACAGGATTTATTGTGTTGTAAGTTTTTGTTTTATGATGCATACTAATCTTATTATATCTTTATTATGTACCGTATAGTCCATCGAAGTGTTGTATCATGCTTCATTTTTTAGGGTTTTGAATTTATTTTGTCGTTAATGGCAGGTTTACGTGTGATCTAGGGTTTCGGTCCTTAGGTCCCACATGTCGGTCACATACTTGTGTAGGATCGTGACAATAAGTGTTTTTATATACGAGTTTGAATTAAGGCTTTGAGTTTATTTTTGTGAGCTTTTGTGCATGTTTTTACATTCATCAACGGTCGTTTTAGAGCCTCTTAATACACCAATTTGGTCATAAGTAAAATTATTTCAAGTGTATATTTTGAGAGATAGAACAGTTGAGAGTTAAAAGTTATCCTTAAAGAGTTGAAAAAGGAATGCATTTTTAACATTATTCTTTTAATAGTGGATCAAATCTCAATAGTGATATTGGAGACTAGACGTAAGAATAAGTAGATAGCTCTGAATTAGAATAAATCAATAGTGTCACTCTTTTTTATATTTTTACTTTTACACAATTATTCCTATTCAATTATGTTTATATCATTGTCTTAAATCTTGCTTGTATTTTATTCAAGTTCTTTATTTTTAAGTTTGTGTTTATTGAATTAAGTTTATTATTGCCTATTTTTCACAATTAGTTTTTCTCAAGTATTAAATATTGTTAAATGTTATTAGGAATTTATAGAAATTTTTTAAGAACCTAATTCACCTCCCCTTTTAAGTGTTATTCAAGTATATCATAAATTATTTCATGGGGTAGTAATCTTGCAACTTTGAAGGAGTGTATTGATCAATAGCCTACCAAACTACAATCCTTACATAGACAAACAAGATAGAGTAACTTAATCCAATCATTCTTTAGGTTTCTTCAACAACAACTCTTGGAAGGCACTATTTAGGCCTTCATCCTATACCAAACAAAAACTACTTTGGCATAAGTATAGATTCCCAAAAGCCCCATTCCCCTTTGGCTGGCTATCAACAACAAACTTAGCATATTAGATATAATTAAAAGAATTCAGCTGATGAACGCTTCCTAAAAATTATGCAATTCAGAGGCAAAATCCATCGATCACCTTTTTTTTTGCAATGTAACATTTCTTCTAGATCTCTATACAATAGTCATGCAATATCGTTTATAATAAGTTAGGATGGAGTAACACAATTAGTGGGCTTCTTCTATCAGTTCATTAACTAGGGAGGACTATATAGCTTTTATAATTTCTTTTAGTTGCAATGCATATGCCATATAGAGGGAGAGCAATTATAGTATATTTTAAGCATAAAGTGTAGATATATCCACCTTTATTCAGTCCACAATCATGTGGATTAGAGAAGTGACTAGTTTGCACAAGGAAAAATTGTGTATTTTCTGTAGGTTGCTTATAAATTAGAGACTAGAATTAACCTATTTCATGCCAAGTGAATGACTGGGTGATGTCAATTTAGCATGCAAGGACTAGTTAGCATAGCGTAGTGTTATGTTCTAATTGTAATAGCTTAATGCACTTTATAATGGATAGATAAGCTCCAAGGAGTTTTTTTTTTTCATCAATCTATATTTTTTAATTTTTCAAAAAAACCTAATTGTTTTTTAGCCTAGCTACATGTTAATGGGTATTTTACATTGTTTTATGATACATATTTCATTATGTTTTTACCCATTTGGTAATTGAATTACATCAATATAAAGTTTTTATTATTAATTTCCGGTGTATATTAGTTTTGGAGCATGTTGTGGAGATTTGGACTCAATTAGAGCTTGTTGGAGAGCATAAAGAAGACTCAGATATACAGTGGTCAAACGAGCAGAGTTCAGTTAACCAAATAACCAGATTCGGTCAACCAAATGAAGGTCAGTTGACTGAATGCACACCGGTCAACCGAATAAATAATAAATAATTTTTCGGTCAACCGAATAAAAGAACCGGTCAACTAAATGAAGATCGTAAGGAAAGATCAGTTGACCGAAAGGTGAAGGTCGGTCGACCAAACCTAGGGGTTCCAACTTTTAGCTCTCGCGTTTCATTATTTGGTTGCTACGTTTCAGTTACTGCATATAACCCTAAAGTATAAAAAAGATAGACAGACGTATTCAGGGGGATGGCAGCAGAGAGAGTGATACACAGGTTTCGTCATTCGAGTAACATTCTTATCATCAGGGTCAAGTTTTCGTCGTTACAGTTGGGTTATTGTAGTCATCAGAGTTGAGTTATTATCCTGTTGAGAATCTTGATGAGAGTCTATTTTATTGTTATAGTTTTAGCTATCTATTGTTTTCAAAGCTTTCAAGTGTAGAACCGTTGTTGCAGTAATCTTGAGGGAGTGAACATTTTGTTTTAAGATTTCTGTATTTACGTTCATAACTTATGAAGATTCTAGTTTATGATTAATCAATGGATATGCATGTTTTGACCATTTCTTATATTCCTTTTATTAATATGTGTGAGTAATCATTTTTTGGCTGAGGTTATGGATTGATTTGGATTGGAAATAGGTTCTGTGGATGTATTTTTGTTGGATTGAATGCTTGTTGAGCCTTAGTTTAGTTTGATCACCTAGATTATAGCCTTAGGAGAATTAGTTTCATGGCCATTAGAATTTATTTTACCCTAAAATCAATCTAGCAACATATTTGAACCTAAGAGTGGACCAAGCCTTAGTATCTTGTTTGAGAACACCTAGAATTAAAGACCTTAATTTTAGGCCTCTAGTGTTTAATGTCTTGTATTCCAAGTAATTTATGGACCAAGTAGGTTAATTAAGAGTATAAGAGAAGAGGGATGCTTATGGCCATTAGGTATAACTTGTTTAAGTAAGGTAAGTCCTAAACAAATCCACCGTTGTCAAATTTAGGAAACCTAACCCAAATTAAGTCCAAAGTCTTAGCCATTTTTAGTCTCTTGAGTTAAATGTTATTGCATTTAGTTCATCTTGCATCTTGAATGTTTCCTTATCTTGCTTGTTTTGCGTAATATTCAAATAAATCAAATTTTAGATTTCTGAGTTAATTGTACATCGTTGAGTTAATTTGCTTGCATATTTGACTTTTCTTTGGGTATGATACTCAATTTTATAGATGAGGTGCGCTTTCCTCAATTGTTTGGTCTAGGTTAGATTTTTATATATGCATTGTTTTAATTAGATCAACAACAAGTTTTTGGCGCCGTTGTCAGAGATAGTCCTAATTGTGAGTGATTAGGTTAGATGGTGTTTATTTTCTCAGGTTTATTTCTTGTTTAATCATTTATTTGTTTATTTAGGTTGTTTAAAAATTGATTTCTTGCTTTTGCTTGTTTTGTTTTAACGTGTTTGTTTCTAGTTTTTAGTGCTTTTATTGCTTTCTTTTAATTTGTTTTCTTTGGTTTATGCACACTCGTGGTCACAAGCCCAAGAATTTGCCACTAGATACTAAAATTGAAAAAACTGTTTGCAGGTTTAGAAATGAAGTAAGGTTGGTTCAGAGTAGTAAGGCAGAAGAAGAGGTCATAAAAGAAGAGAAAATTGAAGAGTAGTTTATAGAGATGGCACGTTGAGAAGAAGAGATCATGCAACATCCTAATAGAGGAAGAGAATTCACTATGATGGATCAGAATATGTGGCATAACAATAGGCTTCTACCTCTCATTGTAAGGCCGATGATTATAGTAGCCAATTTGAGATCCCCTATAATATCACTTCCATGGTCAGGGCATCTCAATTTGGTAGATTGCATTCAGAGGATCCAAACACCCACTTGGAGACATATTTGGATATTTGTGACTTGTTTAAGAAGGATGGGGTGTCAGATGATACAGTAAGATTGAGGCTTTTCCCATTTTCAGTCAGGGATAAGGCTAAAGCTTGGTTGTCTTCATTGTAATCAGGGTCCATTATCACTTGGGATGAGATGGTGAGATTGTTCCGGGCTAAATTTTTTCCACCTGCCAAGGTTGCCAAAATGAAGAACGATATCACTTCGTTCATATAATATGAGAATGAGAGCTTATATGAAGCATGTGACAGATTCAAAGACACGTTGGCGTTGTGCACTAGTCATGGGTTCACTACTTGGTAGTAGGTTAACACATTTTATACTGGAGTGACTCCTTCAACCAGAAGTACTATTGATGCAGCAACTGGAGGTAGTCTAATGAGAAAGACCCTTGATCAGGCTTATAGATTGATAAATGAGATGGTTACCAACAGTTTTCAATATCATACAGAGAGGCATTCTAGAAGACCTACTGGTTTTCATGTTGTGAATAATACAATAGCCTTATCAGCTCAGATGGATGTGTTGACAAGAAAGTTGAATAATTTAATGCACAGTGTAAAGGGTGGAGCCAGTTCATCCATGAAGAGTTATGTTATGTGTGAACATTGTGGAGGAGATTCACATCAATCTTCAGAATGTCAGGTTGGAAATACCTTTATTCAGGAGCAAAATGAGGCCTATTATGTGGACAATTTCAATAGACAGTGAGGAGATCCTTTTTCCATCACCTACAACCCGAGGTGGAGGAATCATTCTAACTTTTCCTAAAGGAATGATCAAGCAGCACAGCCTTATAACATTCAGAGGTAGCCACCTTTTAGTTTTAATGCTACCAGTTCTATTCCAGCAGAAAAATCTAACCTTGAAGAGTTACTTTCAAAGTACATATCTAAAACTGAGGTCAGTATAAAAAATCAATAGTGTTCCATCAGGAACTTGGAAAACTAGATGAGTCAAATTACCAGTTTGCTAAAAAAAAGACCTCCTGGGTCATTGCCTAGTACTACAGAAGCTAATATGAGGGAACATGCAAAGAATTACATTGAGAAGTGGTTGACAGCTCCAGGAAGTTAAAAGAGAAGCAAAAGAATGAAGCAGTGGAGCAGAATGATGAAGAAGAAAGTGAAGAAGTGAGTAAGGAGGAAAAGGAAGCACCAGCTGCAAAAGAGGAGCGTCCCAGATTATTTGTCGATTCCATTACAAATTCAGTAAGACCAAGGATCCTATACCCTTAAAGATTAAAAGGAATGCACTTAGATAAGCAGTTTAGTTGTTTTCTTGAAATTTTTAAGAAATTACATATCAACATTCCTTTTGTGGAGGCTATTGAAAAAATGCCTTCAAATGCTAATTTTTTTAAAGAAATTTTATCCAATAAGAGGAGGCTTGAAGAATATGCAACCATGAAGTTGGATGAGGAGTGTTCAGCCATTTTACTGAAGAAGTTGCCTCTGAAGCTCAAGGATCCAGGGAGTTTCACTATTCCTTATGCTATTGGTGATTTACATATTGATAGGGCTTTAATGGATTTGGGTGCGAGTATCAATTTGATGCCTCTTTCTATTTTCATAAAGTTAGGATTGGCAAAGCCTAAGCCTACCATGGTTTCATTCCAGTTGGCAGATAGGTCTATCATACACGTGAGGGGAATCATTGAAGATGTTTTAGTAAAGGTCTAAAAGTTAATCTTCCCGGTGGACTTCTTAGTTCTTAACATGGAGGAAGATAGAGATATCCCCATTATCCTTGGAAGACCTTTCATGGCCATTGCACGGACCATCATTGATGTGTAAAGAGGAAAGCTCATCTTGAGATTTCAAGATGAAAAGATTGTGTTTGATGTGTTCGATGCAATGAAGTATCCTTCTTCTTTTGACTCATGTAATTTTATTAATGCTTATTCTCTAGATTCTGATTGTTCTTCTTTTGTTTGTATATGTTTGTTGGAGGGGGAAGTGAAAGCTGTGCTTGAAGAGTTAGATGAGGAGTTACAAGAAGAATTAGAGGACATTGGAGTTAAAATGGAGTAAGCGTTTTGGACACAGTACAGAGCATATGAGCCTCTCCAATGACTCGCCAAATCTTTATTGAGGCCTTCAATTGAAGAGTCCCTTTCTCTCAAACTAAAACCTCTTCTAAGTCATTTAAAGTATGCTTTTCTTAACCCACCCGAGCACTTATCATCATTTCTTCTTGTTTGTCAGGTGCCATAGAAGAGCAGTTGTTAAGAGTATTGATGGACCATTAGAAAGCCATTGGGTGGTCTATTATAGACATGAAGGGTATAAGCCCTTCTTTTTGCACGTACCTAATTTTTATGGAGGATGGAAGTAAAGCGTTTGTGTAACTTTTTAGGAGACTTAAACCCACATATGAAGGACATTGTCAAAGATGAGGTAGTAAAACTTCTTAATGCAGGTATTGTTTATCCTATCTTTAACTCTGGTTGGATAAGTCCTGTGTAGGTAGTGCCAAAGAAAGGAGGCACTACCGTTGTTAAAAATGATAAGCATGAGTTGATAGCCACTAGGAAGGTAATTGGTTGGAGAATGTGTATTGATTATAAGAAGTTGAATGAGGCCACCAGGAAGGATTATTTTCCTTTGCCTTTCATTGATCAAATGATTAAGAAGTTAATTGGACATGATTTTTATTGTGTTTTAAATAGATATAGTAGATATTTGCATATTCCGATATCCTCAGAAGATCAGAAAAAAAAAACTACTTTTACATGTCCATGTGGTACTTTTGATTATAAAAGCATGCCTTTTGATTTATGCAATGCTCCAGCTACTTTTCAAAGATGCATGATGGCTATTTTTCTGATATGCTTGAATCTTGCATTGAAATTTTCATGGATGGCTTTTCTATGTTCGGTATTTCATTTAATGCATGTTTAAAGAACTTAGAGAAAGTCTTGATTAGATGTGATGAGACTCACTTAGTTCTTAATTGGAAAAATGTCATTTTATGGTTTAAGAGTGCATAGTTTGAGGTCATAAGATTTCTAGCAAGAGTATTGAGGTAGACCCAGCAAAAATTGATGTAATTAAGAAATTTCCACCCCTATCCAATGTTAAATTTATTAGAAGTATTTTGGGCTATGCTGGTTTTTATCATCGGTTTATAAAGGATTTTTCAAAGATTGCTAGACCTTTGACTAAATTGCTTAAAAAAGATGTTATTTTTACTTTTGATGAAAATTGTATTACATCTTTTCAACAATTGAAGGATAAGCTTGTAACTACTACTATTTTTATACCTCTGGATTGGTCTATTCCTTTTTAAGTTAGTGTGTGATGTAAGTGATTATACAGTGGGTGCTGTGTTAGGCCAAAGACAAGATAAGCTTTTCCATCTTATTTTTTATGCAAGTAAGACTTTGAACAACGAACAACGCCATTATGCCACCACAAAAAAAGAGATATTGGTAGTTATGTTTGGCTTTGATAAATTCAAATCTTATTTGGTTTTTTCTAAAGTCATTGTTTATATTGACCATGTAACATTAAGGTACTTGATGAGAAAATCCAATGCCAAACCTAGACTAATTTATTGGGTGTTGCTTTTGCAGGAGTTTGACATAGAATTGAGGGATAAGAAGGGAGTTGAGAACTTTGTAGTTGATCACTTGTCAAAGTTAGATAAAGCTGCTATGGAGAGTGCATTGAAGAAGGACATCCAAGAGATCTTTCCTGATGAGCATCTGTTGGCTGTGACAACCACTCCTTGGTTTGAAAATTTTATGAACTACCTTACTAGTAATATCTATTCCCCTGATTTTTCTTATTTCTAAAATAAGAAATTCTTGAGTGAGGTAAGACATTATCTTTAGGATGACCCTTTTTGATCAAGATTTGTGTTGATGGAATTATTAAGTGTTGTATTCATGAGGAGGAAATGTCCTCTATGTTACATCATTGTCATGCAAGAAAGGCTAGGGGACATTATAATGCATCTAAGACAGCTCATAAGGTCTTAGAGTGTGGGTTTTATTGACCTACATTGATTAGGGATGCATATGCATTTCTCAAGCCTTGTGATAAGTGCCAAAGGGTCGGGAATATCGGTAGGAGACATGACATGCCTTTGACTAACATACTGGTTTGTGAGGTTTTCGATATTTGAGGCATATACTTCATGGGACCATTCCCTAAGTCTTACTCCAATTAATATATTTTGGTTACAATAGATTATGTTAGCAAATGGATAGAAGTAGCGACATTACCCATAATAAGGCTAGGATTGTGGTCAGGTTCTTAAGGAAGAACATTTTTACACGTTTTGGCACACCTAGGACTATCATTAGTGATGGGGGATCGCAGTTTTACAATTAACTTTTTTTATGCTCTTTTGGTTAAGTATGGGGTGACCCACAAGGTTACTAAGCCATACTACCCTTAAACCAATGGGCAAGTTGGGGTTTCAAAAAGGGAGCTTAAGAAAATTTTAGAGAAAACTGTCAATACTTCTAAGTGGGATTGGTCTTTAAAAGTTAGATGATGCACTGTGGGCATATATGACCACCTTTAAGACACCCATAGGCAAGTCACCATTTAAGATAGTGTATGCGAAGTCTTGCCATCTCCCAGTAGGGTTGGAGTGTCGTGCATATTGAACGACTAAATTTCTTAACTTTGATTTGTATTTTGCAGGTGCCAAGAGACTTATGCAGCTTCATGAGCTTGAGGAGTTCCATTTGGATGTATATAATAATTCGAAGCTGTATAAGGAGTGTGTGAAGAAGTGGGATGATAAGAAGCTCGTCTACTGAGACTTTTAGGTAGGTGACCATGTATTACTTTATAACTCACATCTTCGCCTTTTTCTAAGAAAGCTTAGGTTGAGGTGGTATAGTCTGTTCGAGGTGTTGTAAGTTTATCATTTTGGAGTTCTTGAGGTGAAGAGAGAATAAATAGCCCTTCAAGGTAAATGGAAAGCGAGCCAAGCTTTACTTGCCTAGGTTTGTGGATGAATCAGAGGAGCGCTTTACCCTCCATGATTCACCATCTTCTCCTTCATGATCACATTGTTTGTTCTCATTATGATAGTAGTTCTTTATGTTTTCTTTTTAGTCATTTCAATTGTGTTTCTTTAAGTTTAATGTTTTTCTTTCAATTGTGATTCTTTTTAGTTTTTCTGTAGGTTCTGTGTGATTGATGGATAAGAGTTTCTTAGATGATCCTTTTTCAGGGAAGTTCTTTCTTTTGTCTACCCTTTATGCTTACATGTGAATATTGGAACATTAGGGATAATGTTCAGAGTAAGTAGGGGGAGGGGGGGGGAGGGATTGAGATT
>JAOXYD010237624.1:0-17382 GCA_028565735.1 Pinacopodium congolense | reverse complement strand
CTTAAAACCTTTACAATTGGAATTATAAAATGTTTTATAAAATTACTAAAAATTATAAATTTGTAGAAGCTAGCTCTGGATTAATGAATTAATTGAATTTAAAACAAATTCAAAGGTAGATTACAATTCCTTCACGAATTCAAGACAAAGCTATGGTTCAGACTTATGTCTTTTATCCATTTAACTTAGTTTAAAGTTTGGTTATGCTTTAAATCTATCCAATGGGCTTTAATTTAAAAAAGGAGAGCTCTGGAATTTTAATCTCATACCTCTAACTCTCACAAATAATCCATGTTTGGTCATGCAAGGATTGATTTATGTTGTTTATGGATCTTTCCAATAACCTCGGTATATTTCTTGAATCCTAGATTATTTTTTACTCTAATCTTAGTTGATGAGGCCAAAATCAGAACTTTAAAAACTTCAATAAACAAAATCAATCCTTATTACATGCATTTAGACTCTCCTAAAACATTAAAACACAAATCTGAAGCTGGAAAATAGATTTAAGCACACATAATCATCAAAGCATATAAAACATGCTTCTTAAGCCACATACTTTGGTAGATCTATAAATATAAGCTGAAATAAGTAGTTTAGAAGTAATAAAACATGTTAAGAAATATTCTAGACAAGTCTTAAACTTTTTAACCTGATCTAGACATCAACACAGCCTCAAATTCCACAAGTTGTAGGTCCTAAAGCAATAATTAGACAATATAGATTGAGAGTTAAGACAACAAATGCAATTAACTATGGTAGATCTTTCACGAATCTTGTTATACGTCATGAAGTGTACTAAGGCCGAGGGTAGAGAGTTCAAGCCTTGAAATCAAGCTGTAGATGATTTAAACATTGTAGAATTATGTAAATTTGATGGTTTATAGATGAAGATCGTAATGCCCATATTAAGAACTTTCTAAAAATTTCCGATGCATTCAAACTTAATAGGGTGCCAAAGGAGGTCATTAGAATATTTTATTCCCTTTTACATTAATAAGTAGAGAAAATCATGGCTAAAGTGAAATTTACATGTCTCTATTACTTCGTGGAACCAATTATCCAAGAATTTTCTAACTAGGTATTTCCCTCCCTTTTGATTAGCTAAGTTGTCCAATGAAATTATCTATTTCTAGTAGTGGGAGTATGACAACTTATACAAAGCTTGGAAGTGTTGGATTGATATGCTCAAGAATTGACACTATCACAGTTTTAACTTAGGCATGCTAAAAAAGGCCTTAAGTTTTGCATGAAATAATTGATAGATTCATCATTAAGTAGCACTACCAGTTTTAAGATTATTCAACAATTGCAAAAGCTTATAAAGAATATAGCCACAAACATGTACCAATAATAAATTGGAAAGTAAAATTCAAAACCTAATTGAGGGGAAAATGGAAAATATGTTATAGCCTCATTGGAAATGAAGATGGTGGCCCTATCACGAAAGTTAGAGAACATGACAATCTTATTGCTTCTTGATTTTTATCGTAATTAATGATCAAATTAAGCAATTTAATCTCACAACTTCTTAAGAAAATTTTGAGATCAATTATTACGGAAAGTATACCAATCAATAAGTAATAAAGTGAGTATATTTAAGAGTCTGGATGTCGATCTCATGAGGGAAGTATTGTGAGTACTAGGTCCCTCATATTACAATTATCTAGAAAACTCAAGATTGTGAACTATAAAGGTTATAGCAAATAAATTAACCTAAAAACATTAGATCAATGCAAAGGAATTCAAAATGATTTAAATATTTCCAAATTGAAGGTTTAAGCTTTCAATACTTTAACTAAGATATTAAAGGGTTGGAATACCTAATCTAGGGTTTCTTCACCGAATCAAGATAATGTTATGATTAAGACAATGCCTTATCTCTATTGTTCTTATCTTGAAGTTTGGTCATTGATTACACTTTGATATTAGGATTATAGTTTGGAAAGTTTAACATAAAAATATCTTATTTCTAGAGTAACAACATCATGAATAACCAAATTCTAGTCATTCACTAATTTAAACAATGTTTTTTACTGATTTATCCAACATTTATGATAGATTTTTCGGATCCTTAATCATCTATTTTCTTTATCTTAAATAGTATTCAAATAAACAAATATTATCTTCCAACATACATAGGAGACTCAATTGAAGCATTTACTAGCTTTACCTTGACTAAAAACTAGATTATAAATACATATGAATCAAGAACAATAAAAATAGACCTTAAGCAATATGTTTTTGAATATATTAAAAAAAAGAGTAAAATGCAAATGATTTAAGAGTTTAAAAAAGAACCAAGTTAAGCTTTGAAGTGAAATACAACTCTGAATCACATGCAAAAACCCTTTGAATTCTTAAAAATAACAAGAAATATCAAAACAAAAGGCTATTAATAATAGCAACTGCAAAACCTAAATTAGATAATGAAGAAGAAAATTTTAGCTATAGAGGTGATTTTGGCTGCCAAAAACTTGTTCTCTATGCCTAAAAATGACTTTTGAACTTCCTCTTTATGTCCTTTATATGTGGCTACAAGTTGGTGCAAATTGGAGATGAAATAGTCAAGGTCTAGCTAGAGAATTGTGACTAACTACTTAAATGACTCTTGAGTCAGTAGTTTAATGGTGCCATTTAGATACCCACGTTTTACACCTAAGGCTAAATTAATTGTGGGTTTCAAGGACCTAAATGACGGTTCATTAGAACAGTGTTTAAGTCTTGAAATGCTCCTTTTTTTCTATTTTTTTGAAAATTTTCTTTTCATTTAGGGATTAATCCATAATGTAAACAATTCCAAACTTAAATTAAATAGTTAAACATCAAAATAAAGGTAATTAAGCCTCAAATAACCATGACGAATTTTGTAAAATAAACTCCTATCATTTCCCCCACACTTAAGAATTTGGTATCTTTAAAATAATTAATCAATAATAATTTTAAAAAACAAATATTCATAGAAAAAAATGATCCAAACTCATCAAATTTAACCATTGAAAATCTGTCCTTAATCCTTGAATCAAAATGAGCCATTAAGATGCTATGTAATCAATTAATCAAAACAAATCACAAGTTGAATTTAAATCACTTCATGCTTTTTCAAATTCAACCTAAATTAAAAAACTCATTTCCAAATGTATTATGAATAAAAATTATTTAAATACTCTATCATTTATACAATTTCACATCATTTATTTACTAAGCATAAAACATAAACATAAATTTGAGATTTTATGGCTCAGTTAAGATGTCACTCAATATTTTTATTCGAAGATGAAAATTTTGCCATGAACATCCATGATTACTTAAATATTTTACCTCACATCAATTGACTACCATCTGACCATAAATCATAACTAAGCTAAAACAAAACTTTGAAACAACATAATCGAAGCGACCATCCATCCTCAACAAAGTTGTCACAATGTCATCTTGAGGAGGAGTGCAAGGAAGTGCAAAAGTAGGAGCATCTATTAATGGAGACTGATATATACTCAAGGTAGCATTAGATGAAGCCTTACTGATACCCTCCTCAGGTGTTCCCTTAGGTGTTGGAATATGTATGTAATCTATTAGATCGCTAGCCTATAGAGACCTCTGGATTATGTTGTCCCAAGCACCAGAAACATGAACATATTACCAAAACTTTAGAGTGGAATAGGTGTTGACAGAAGTAGTCAGATGTTTAACTACAACCTTACCCTCAAAAGAAACACCTGCTTCCTTAAAGATACTTGTATGCAAATAGAAGAAGAAGAGGTTCTTGTTTTGGTAGTGAAGCTTAACCATATTTCGCATGCTCTAAAGGATGAAACTAGATACTGGTAGGCCTTTGATAGCACCTAAACTATGAAGCACCTTACGAAGGATGTATGTGTCAGCAAATTGGATCTCATTTAATCCACCAGCCATAAAAGTTACATTGGCACTTAAAAGTGTCACTACTATCCTATTTCTAACACTCAGTTGGTATGAGTGATAGCATCTCAGGCTTGAAGGTTTAACTAAATATAGAGTCATAAGACCCTAAAAAATTAAAAGAAAGGGATTAGATATAGCCAAATCACTTTGCAGTCTATAACTTTATGTTCATACACATCTCTTATGTCCAATACCCATATTAATGTAGATAAAAATGAATGAGTAATGATAAGAGGTGTACCCCTCACCATGGTTCGAATGTTAAGTACCATATAGTCATCGTTCTCCTTTATGTTAACGTAGAACTCTTGATCAAAAGTGGGATAATATGGACTAACTGTCATTAGGATCAAATCCCACTTAAGAGCTCGAAAAACACCTGAAACTTTAAACTCCACATCTAAAGCCTACACACCGAGCAATCTACAGTGATATCATTTGGAAGGAACAACTCGTACCATTAAATGTTCTTATAAGTCGTAAAATGATAACTATGGAATGATGGTCTCTTCTATGAACTAGAAGCACCTGTTAATTGTCTAGGAGAAATTTGACTTAAAATTATTCAAAAAAGTTACCAAAAGGAGTCAGAAGATGCTAAGAAAGTTAGAAAAATATTCCGTTCACTATTTGTTGGAATACTATCTCATCATAATATTTTTTTATAGAAACTAAATATTTATCATATGAAATTCATATCAAAATAAGGATAATGAAATTTGAAACCTAATGATAGCAAAATATAAGGAAACGAACCCTTAAAATCCAAGAAAAATTGAAAATAAGAGGGGTAATGTGAATAATGGAGAGTGAGGTGTTTCATAGAATTTTAGCCAAAAATTGATGGTTGTAGAGTGAAATGCAAAACAATTGAGTAAAGCAGGGAAAATGCAAAATATAAACACTAAAAAGATGGATTTGATGAAGAATGAGCATAAAATGGTGGTTAGAATGTTTTTTAAGGCTTAGATGATAGGGAACAATACAGAGGAAGAAGAACAAGAAGAAAAGCAAAGGTGCATCATTTTTATCCTTAACACGAACTTAAATGATATTTTTTTGGGAAATTAAATGACGCCATTGAAGGCCACCATTTAGGTCCCTAAAAACATTTAAATGGTGGTTCCCTACAAATGTCACTCATCGCTTAGGACCATTTTTGATGTCCTATAAAACACATCTAATACAAAATCTCATAAACTCACTTCTAATTCAAGGCTTAATAATTTTAAATACATTGTATATCAAATTTACTCAAGAATATAAGTTGGAACACTTAAAACAAAAAGAAAGAAAACCAAAGGAATTGAAACACACTAAAAGAAAGACTAATATTAAGGGAAAAATTTAAACACACTAAACAAAACCAAACCTAAAAACACCAAACTTTATTAAGAAAACCTAAGGGAACTTAAACATAAGAATACTAAAGAAGGCATATTAATAGATAAAAAAATTAATATTAAACCTAAGATAAACACACCATGGACTAGAAGATTAATACCTAAGATCACATTGCAAAAGCATAATAAATAAAATTTAACAAAAAGAACATTATACTTAAACAAAAGATCATATTTTTGTAATTAGATTACCTCTTAACAAGCGTTTCTTTAAAGTCTTTTGGATGGACATTAATGTTAGGGAATTTTCAATGTCGTTCTTGACTCATCATCCAACATTTTATTTTCATTTTTTTGATATGGAAAAGCCAAAGTCCTGAGGGCCCATGTACGTCCAATTATATTTCCAAATGCATTATGGACCTTACCTTTGATAAAACACCATTCAATACTCATTTCCTTGATAAAATACCACAGAAAATAGTCAAGAATTAAAACTTTAGGCATAGGATCAAAAGTTGTAACACTTATAAAATCAAATATCTCAAATGGTATATTAATTACTAAACTTTTGACAAGATCATCATAAGCTTCTACTTCACACTCCTTTTGATTCACGTGGGAGCTTCTCTTTACCATTAATTATGCCCTAAAAAAGGCTTACATTAACTAATTCATCTAGTCTAAATTTAAGGGCTTTTAAATCAAGTTCTTTTAATTCATTCAAACATCCTTCCACACCATGAACTAAAGGAATCATAGATTTAATAAGAGATTCATCACTCTCTAAGACTTTTGCATATTGCTCAAATTTTTTTATATTCAAGAGCTTGGTTGGTAATCATGCTCTCAATTACTTCCATATCTTTCAATTCAAAGGCAATTAAAAACTCTTGCTCATCATTATCTGTTTCAAAAGTTTCTAGCTCATATGATTCTAATGTAGTGGGTTTAAGGAGTCAATGGGATAATCTACTTTAAAGGATTCTATTAATTGCTTCCTCCAACTGGGGCAATAGGATTTCAACTCTTCCATGGTCGGTTGATTTCTAAACATACTTTCATAGGATAAATCATATATGACTGATCACACATCATTCTAAGGCTCTGATTAATAAAAAAAAGATGAAGGTTGTTTAAAATAAGTTGAATAAATAAAAACACTTGAAAGAAACAAACAAATGAAAATAATAGCAAGTTGGGTAGAAAGAAAAATTTTATTAGTCTAAGATGCTAGCTTATAAATTCAACCAAGCTCTTGAATCCTCTGTTTCACCTATTTTAGATCAATTCAATAAGGTTTAAAAATATCCCTGACTACACGACAACAAAAGGTAAGCTCTTTAGATTTAATACAATAGCAACTTTAAGTACTAGGGAATAGCTAGCCTAGGCCACAATCTCACAAGTCCGAATTATATAACTTAAATTATTGGAATCCTAGGCTAAGTTGATTAAGTTCACTGAAAAATTCAATTACCTTATTGCTACTTACATTATTAGTTACGAATGATTACGTTTCACAAGGCTTTACTTAGCAATTAAACTTAAAATCATACTTAGGATGGCCAATCCTAAGAATTAATCCATAATTCATGTCGTTTAACCGAAATTCCAATTCAATCTTAATCTAATCCCAATGCCTAATTAATTCATAATCAATTCCCATAATTATAAAATAAATTCCATTAATATCCTTTAAACCAAGCACAACCTAAGCTCATATCATAAAATTAATTAAAATAGAAAAAATAAAAATAACCATAATTGAAATAAAAAATAATGGGACTGGAAAATAAATAACATAAAGATTCAACACAATATTTAAACAAACTTTAAACTAAATAAAAAGAACAATAAAAAGGAAAATATTAAACTAAGGAACTAATGTCAAAGCATTTGAAGACATGAACAAAAAGTGTTTGGAAATAAAAAGAAATGACTAAAGCTAATTAAAGGAAATGAATAAATGAAAGAACGGATAAATAAAAATGAAAATCAAGGAAGAATGGCCTTTAATGTTGTTGCCCACTCAACCAAGGAAAGCAAGCTCTTTTGTCATCGTTGGAAGCTTTGAAAGATTTTGTCCAAGCTTTCTCTTTAAACGTTTCCTTGGTTTTAATATTTTTGTAACCATCCTCGCCTTTAAGCTTTTCATTTTGTTTCTAATGCCTCCTCTCTTCAAAGGTTGTAAACCCACCTTTTCGAAAGTTTTCTTTAAATTTGCAAATTTTTTTTCTTTTAAGCTTCTTTAATATGGAAAGCTCTTCCTTTTTCATTTTTTCTCCAATTTACTTCAAAATCACTTCCAATCTTGTTCCTTTTAGCTTGTCTTTGTGTTCCACGATTAAATCTACATGAACATTAAAAAGGAATTCAAATTAAGTACTTAAAAACAATAATAGGATTGAAATGACATTAAAATGTATGTAAAAACTTATCATATTTCAATCCTATCATAAGGTCATAAGTTTCATCAAATTGATTAATATAGCCATTGCCCTTATCATTCCCTTCAACTTTAGGCATGTCAATGGTCTTGTTTACTCCACATCATCTTGATGACAAAAAGAAGTCACCAAAAGATGTCCTAACACGTTAAGTAAAAGAAAGAAATTTCTAATCTAAAAATCAAACATACATAGAAACATTAATGAAAACTAACATAGAAAACAATAAAGACATAAAAAAAAGATAAACCTATAGATTAATTGACACTAATATATTCCTATTATCACGACATATTTTTCCCTTGCAATGGAACAAAAAACTTATTCTTCATTGCTAGTTTGGTCTAAATTATCACAATTAATTATTAAATTAAGTAATTTAAGAATAAACTTTTTCAAGGCAATTCCAAGACCAATTATTATGGCAAGTATACTGGTCAATAAGTAATAAAGTGAAATGTATTTAGGACTCTAGATCTCAATCCTACGAGGAAAATATTATGAGTACAAGGTCACTCGAATTACAATTATCTAGAGAACTCAAGATTGCGCATTATGAATGTTAGAGCGTATAAATTAACCTAAAACTACACCTACATAAAGGAATTAAAAATGCTTTAAAGATTACAAAATTAAATAATTAACTAAGGTTTAGGCTTTTAATACTTCAATTGAGTTATAAAAGGATTGGAATGCTTAATCTAGGGTATCTTTACTGAATCAACACAATGCTATAGTTAAGGTAATGCTTTATCTTTATTAATCCTATCATGAAGTTTTGTTATTCATCAAACTTAGGAAATAAGCTTAAAATTCAAGAAGTTTAACCAAAAACTATCTTATTTTTTTTTATTAAAACCCTTATAATTAACAAAATTTTGGCCATTCATTAGATTAAACCATGTTATTTAATGATTTATCCAATAATTAAGGTAGATTTCTTGGATCCTTAATCATCTAATGTCCTTACCTAAAGTGGCCAACATAAAACAACATTTAAGCTTTCAAATTAATAAGGATTATCTTCTAAAATTCATAAGAAACTTAATTAAAGAATTTACTAACCTTAATTTAACTAAAAAATCATATTAGGAACACATATAGATCAAAGAACAATAAGAATAGACCTTATATAGCATTTTTTTAATATAATGTGTACAAACACTTTGGATCCTTAAAAACAACCTAAATATACAAATACAATGACTAGAAATAAAAACAGAACAAAAACTCAATAAAGAGAAAGAAGAAGAAAAATCTAGCTAAGGATGTGATTTAAACTGTCAAAAACTACTTCTCTATGTATGAAAATGGCTTTTAGAAGCTTGCTTTATATGTCCTCTACAACTGGTTACGAGTTGGTGCAAATTGGAGCTGATTTACTCAGAGATCTAGCTAGAAAATCATGATTGACTACTTAAATGACCCTTTAGTCGATAGTTAAATGATGTTGTTTAGATACCTGCACTTTACTACCAAGGTTAAATAAACGTATGTTTCAAGGACTTAAATGGTAGTTCACTAAAATCGTGTTTAGGTCTTGAAGTGCTCCATTTTTTATCTTTTTCCATAATTTTCTTCTCTTTTCTAAATTAATTTGCAATTTAAATAAGTTTAAACATAAATTAATTACTTAAACATTAAAATAGGGGAAATTGTGCTTCAAATAACCTTGAACACTATTGTTAAATAAACCCTTATTAGGTGACATTTACCTCTGCTCAAGTAATGAATTGTAATTTTTTTAGAGGCGACTATCCTAATCAAGAATGTTTGTTATCAAGAGTTAGTGGGTAGGTAGAGTATATCAATTACACAGGTAATTGCCCGAACAATCCCTACAATAGCACATACAATCTAGGGTAGTGAAACCACCTAAACTTTTTTTTAGAGAGCTTAAGGATAGTGAGGAAAAAAGACCCACCTAGTTTTCAGCCACACTAATAAAATAAACAATTAAACATGGAAGAGCTGCTCACAAAGTATATCACCATCTCAAATGCCCAATTCTAGAACATTGAAGTTCAAATTAAGAATCTAGAGAATCAGATGGGGTAACTTGCCAAGGGCTTTTTAGAGAGACCTCTAGGTTCTTTATCTTGTAATATTGAGAAGAATCCAAGGGAGTAAGTGCATATGGTGTTCTCGAGAACATAGAAAGAAGCTATAGAGATAGTGCATGACAAAGAAAGATATAAGGGAAGGAAAGAAGAAGGAGGAAGCCAAAGAGGAGAGACCTAAGGCATCACATTTGGTCCTAGAGAAAGAAAAAATTGAACAACTAGAGGAGCATAAAAGTATGTATTTATAACATATTAAGAATCTTAACACTAATACTCCTTAGGTTTAATCTTTTATGTAAGAGCCAAAGAATACAAGATTTGGGTTTGATGTTATTAGTTAGTTTAGGTGACTTATTTTTTATCACAATTTTAACTTTGATTAAACCAACATGCAAGGAAGTGCACATATTACAATATGTAATACAAGGGTATATTTTTAAGACTCCAAATGTCGATGTCATGGGGAACCAATGTAATGTCTTGATCACTTGGATTACAACTACAAAGAAAGCACCAAATTGCAATTTAAAAAATTAAAAAACTAAATTGGAAAACCTAGAAAGCTTCCAATAAATTGCAAAGGAGTACAAGATTGAGTTTTGTACTTACAATTATTCAGTCAATGCTAAGGTGGTTGATGATTTATTTGATTGAGAGTCTACGATGCCTAATCTATAGTATTTTCACTAAATCAAAATGACACTGTGCTTAAGTTACTGCCTTACATCTATTGGTCTTATCGTGAAGTTTGATCATGCATCAGACTTAGATAATACGCCTAAAGATAAAAAAGTCTATTAATAAAATTCCTTATTTCAGAACTAGCACTACCATGATTAACCAGAGTTTGGTCATACAGTAATTTAAACCACGTTGTTTATTGATTTATCTAATAACTTTGGTAGATTTCTTAGATTATTGATTATCAGATGACTTTATCTTTGCTGATCTAGTTAAGATAGGCATTAAATATTTAATAAACAAAGATTAACTCACAAACTATTCATAAGGCATTAATTATCACATTTAACAACTCAACTTAACTAAATATTGAATTAGAACATGCAATTAACTAAATAACATGGAAAATAGAATCTTAAGCAATTTAACCATGATTAATTTAAATTAATAACTATAATACACAAAATTAAGAGTTTAGAATGAGTCAAATCACACCCTTAGATAATATTCTAGCTTTGAATCAAACGTATGAACTGTTGGACACTTGAAACAAACCTAAACCCCCAAAATACAAAAGATTTAAAACAAAAACATGCCAAAAATAACCTAACCTAACTTTGATCTAAAAACTAAGAAAACAAAAGTGTTTTCTACATAAAAACTAATTTTTATAAGTTTGGACAAAAGGAAGCTCCTTCCTAATATGGACAAGGTTTAGCACATCAAATGTGGAAAAATCTTGTTGAAAATCCAAATCTATGCCTATAATGATGATTGAGAAACAAATAACAATGACATGCACAACCATCGACTTGCCTCTAGATTCGTTTAATGTATGTTAAGGCATCCTTTAATATGGGGTTGGCCAGACTCACATTGAGGGTTTAGAAAGTGATTTTTTTCCTTTATTTTACACAATATTTAAATTATTCACATCAATATGTGAATTAAAATTTTCCAAACATTAATTAAAAAATTAAACACTCAAATAGGGGAAATTTTATATCAAATAATACTTCAAAGCACTATCAACTTGACTCTTAACAATTCTCCCCCAACAAAGTATTTGCTTGTCCTCAAGAAAATCAAACCATCATACATTTTGAAATATAATATAATCATAGGAAATGAATCAAACACTTCGACAACAATAATTGAAAGATTTTCATAATTAATTTAATTATACAAGTAATCTAGATATTATAATAAGTAATCATGCAAGTCAATTAACTAGTGAGTTCAAATAACTTATGATTCTTCAAATGTCAACATGAATCTCATAAATCAATTATAAATTTGAAATCAAAATACAAAAAGTAAAATGCATCACCATTTAAATAAATTCATATCTTTTAACAATATAAAAACACAAAAGTGACCACAAGAAGCTTGGTTGAGATATCATTTAGTCTCTTTAAGTGGAAGTGAGCACCTTGTCATGAACAATCGTAATTACTTAACTAAATCACATTACATCAACTAGCTACTAGCATCACTCAATAACCTTTTTATTGGTTAACATTTAACAGGGTGAACTTATTTATTCATCTATTAATAGCTTTTATTTAACTTATTTTTCTTTGTTTACGTTTTAATTTGAGACAAGATGATGAAAATGTTTTAAAAAAGTCTCAAATCACTTAAGAATATATATTTTATGTACGAAATTATAATATTGTACAAGCCACTCATCAATGGATACAATTCAAAGAAAAAAAGATTTAGTTCTAACAACCAAGTGTGGCTTTTAAGTATTATTATCAATTAAAGTAAACAAAAAGAAAATAAAACATGGAACCGGAAGCCCCCTAAGCCGTGTTTGTTGAATTTCTTTTATAACATTCACACATGAAAAGTCAGTACTTAACCTACCATCAAACACCAAATTTAAAGGTCAATAAGTTACATAAATAATGAACTTTATATGTTATAGGTTTTATATTAAGCTCTTAAGTGTAATTAGAAGAGCATCTCTTTTTTATCAAGATACTTTTATAGATATCACAATCCAATAGTTACTCTCCTTTAGTTTTGTAGTTGATTAGGATGTAGTTAAATTTCAGTGGAGGTAATTTCCTCTTCCTTGCACAGTTTCTTGAATTTCATTATAAAGTTTCTATTTATCAAAAAATGTTTAAATAACATAACTAATAACAACGGTAAGGGAAATAGGGGGCAATAAAACTTCCCTAAAATCAAATTGCTCGATGAAGACAATTGATGAAGGCAAAAATAATAATATCTGTTAAGTTCCTGTCTGATGTATAGTTAAACTTGATGGATAACTAAGATATGGAGAAATAATTCAATCCCATTATGAGGAAAAAAACATAAGAGCAAAAACAAAATACAATAACTCCTAAATGTGAAGGCTACTTTTGTGGAGTATTAGGGCCAAGCTAAGATGGTAAGTTAATCCTAGAAAGGAAATCATAACTATTCAAGTTCATTTCCCATCTCTACTGTGATTTATTTATTTTGCAATTTTCCCATTGAGGTTAAATTTTTTCCAATATCAGACTAGTGTTCTCCCCTATTTAAACTAAAGGAATATGAGAAGACAACAACCTCAATGGTTAAACATAACAACCTCAACACCAATTCAATCACTTAATATCCATCTTATTAAAGGTCAAACATAACAACCTCAACACCAATTCAATCAGTTAATATAAGAAACTCTACAAAAATTTCAAGCTTTTATATAACTTTTCAAACCTTTACTCAGAAACCAAACAGACTCACTTGGATTACAACATAAGAAACAACCAATCACCTACTAAATGAAAAACCCAACTCTATTTTAGTCACGTCCCTACTTAACAACAAAAGAACTAGTTAAACCAACAACAATATAAATTAAGTTGAGATTCCCATCCCCAACTTCGTTGATCTTCAAGTCATCAAACTTGCTACCAATTTTATCAGAAAATAACTCACAAGAGAATTTATTCATGTCTTAAAATTTTAAACTCTCTACTAGAAAATGCTTGTAGAATTTATTAATCCAAAATTGTGACAATGTTCTATACGAGTAAGAACAGTTAAAGAAAGGAACTCACCTTCTGAAGAAGTTGACAATTGATGCTTTTTTACGATCTTGACTGAATTTTTTTTTTGAAGAAGTTAAACTATAAACACAAAAGCAGCAAATGAGAAACATAATAAAGCAATCGAAGAAATTAGAGAGCAGAACAATAAAGCAATGGAAGAAATCAAACTACTAGAGAGCAGCGAGTGAGAGTAGAGAGTCCGAGACGAAGCACTAGGATGAGAGTAGAGATAGACTAGCGGGCACCAAAGAGCAACCAACGAGCACTGATGAGCAACCAGAAGTGAGCAATGATGATGAAACACTGAGATGAGCTAGATAACTAGAGAAGAGAGAGATCGAGAGACCAGAGATGTAGAGGCACAGAGACCCAGACAACTAAAGAGCTAGAGGCCTAGAGTAGGGAAGAGTGACTAGTGGCGACGATCAGAGATGAAGCGACCAGCAGCGAGCGACAGAAGTCCAAGCACAAGGAGAGACCTAGAGTAGAGAGTCAAAGAGATGTTACAGACCGAGAGTAGAGATAGAGATTCGAAGACTCAAAAGTTTATGTTATTTTCACTTTGGTCTCAGGTACATACTAGGAACCAAATTCCGGCATGGTACTGGCTGAAACACCTAGTATAGGCCGATATTAATACCTAAAATGAAATATCCTAATTTCGTTCCGTTCTTTGGTCGGTACAGATCGGTATGGAACGAAATTAAAAACTTTGCTTAACACGACATCGAATCTTCCTCCTATAGTTAACAAAATAACAATAGGGTTAATTAACTCCAAACTGATATTACTTTCAAATTTTATAATAGGAAACAACAATTGATTAAAATAGTATACCATTTAAGTAGCTTTCTTTTTTTAACAATTGTTTAATCTTGCTATTGCATAATTCAAGTACCATAAGATTTTCTAAATGGAAATTAGGTGGAAAGGCTTTCAATGGATATCCATCCCAATGAAAAAATATTATCTTATTAGGAAGATAATTAAGACCTTAATTATCTAAGTAAGTCATTTTGATAATAAATAACTTTGTAATAAATAAAAAGTATAAAAGAATATTAATAGTATTTCAGAATAATTTTAATAATTTAAAGATTTTACCTTGTCCTCTAAAAATATATCATAAATATCTTCATGATCTCATAACCTGCTACATTGGTCCGGATACTTAAATTTTTGATGAACAATTTCCTTTTTAATTTCTTGTAACAAATTATGCATTTATAACATTTTGTGTTTTAAAATAGTGAGAAGACACTTGTCTACAAGAATACTTAATATAAAATCTATATTGAATATATTGCTTTTGTATACTTACCTCACAACATATGTGTTATTTATTATATGCTTGAACAAGCATTCAAAGTCAAGAAAGACGTCCTTCTCCACTCTATTTAGGCCTTTGTAACTAATTTATAACACATCTTGAATATCATTTTTTGGAATTTTAGACAATTAATTCAACGTAATTTCCCATTTCTCTTTCTTTTTTCTAATTAAAGAGGAGCCTAAAACTTTCAAAGCCAAAGGATTGCCTGGTGCATTGATAAGGATATATAGTCATCTTTTGGATATTTTTGCTTAAAGGCACACTTATTAAAAAGTCATAGGGCTTCATCATTATCTAATGATTTAACTTCATATATAAAATTAGCTCTCCCTTCAAATACTTGCTTATTTCTACTAGTGACTAGAATCATACTTCTTGAACTAAACCAACATAGATTTTTAATTAAAGACTCTAGTTGTGGTGGATTGTGCACATCATCAAGAACAATTAACATCTTCTTAGGACCAAGTCTTGTTATAAGAAATAGTTTAGGACCAGCACTAAACATATATTTTAATGAATCTTTTTCACCCAATGATTTTGATATGAGTTCTTCCTATAATTTCATTATGCCTTCTACTTCTACTCGTTGTCTCACCTAATGTAAAAAGAAACAATCTTGAAATTGATGTGACATTATCTTATATGTAACTTTGACTATAGTTGTTTTTCCAACTCCACCCATGGCCCAAAGTCTTAAAATATGAATGTCTAGTGGCTCAATAGTAAATACCTTTTTGATTTCCTCAATATATGAGTTCATCCCAACCAAGTGCTTAAAATCATCATATATCTTTGATGATTTTAAGTTTAGTTTTTCCAAAATATCTTCAACGATTTTGTCAATAAACATATGATAGTTGCTTCCAATTATTAAACACAATATAAATGAATGAAAAGAAAAATATGTACATGTATATATATATATATATATTTATATTAGTAAAACTTAAACATACCTGAAATTCTTAGAATCAAACCTAGATAGATTGGTAGCTATGGTCAAGGAACCCCTCTATATTGGGATCTTGTATGCCTTCTTGGGATTTTTCTCATGTTTTACAAAACCTGCTGCAACATCATGGGATTGTTTCCTTAAATGGGATGGATCTACCTTATAAAAGACAGGTATGAGAATCTGTCCATGGGTTTGATGACATTCAATGATCTTTTCAAGATCATTAAGGCACCAAGTGGAAGATGCATAGTCTTTTAAGAAAACTACGATAGTAACAGTTGAATCTTGGATTGCTTGTAGAAGTGAATGAGCAATTTCATCTCCACTTATGAGTTCATGGTCATCAAAGAAGGTTTAGAGATCCTTTTGGCACAAAGCAGCACAGAGATGGCTAGTGAAATTAAGATGAGTGCCTACACCTCTAAAGCTCAAAAAGATATCGTACTTCAATAGGTGAGAGGCCAGAGAAGAAGAAGAAGAAGAAGCTATTATTATTGAACTAAGAGGTTATACGCTAACTAATAACAAAAAAGGAGAGAACTAGGTGATCCAGTACTCATGATCTTGGTAGCCCCGTTTTTTCTTGTAGTGGAATAAAAAATAAACGAAAAATAGATGGGATTATAAGGATTTTTGTCAATCAACACAATTAACATGCTCAATGAAATAGATAAGTAATTCCTCTGAAATTTCACAATCCCCAAACTGTGAGCAAGCCTTTATGCAATCTTTGTAAAGATTATCCTTCTTTGACAATGTAATGGACTACTTCCATTTTCCAACTTTCTTGTATATGTATGCATTAACACGCCTCATCTCCAAAAGTTCCTGTTTCTTAATTTACATAGGCATAAAATAACTCTTATAAGAATACACTCTTCAATATCACCCATATTCATGAAAGAAAAATCCTTATTCATCCCTTATAAAGGAGTCACAATCACAATAATATAAATTTTACATATTAAAAAATTTATTAATTATCTTAAATACTCCATATTGATTATATGAATTAATGGAACATTTAAAATAAGTGATAAATTAGATGTAATGGAAATAATTTTAAAATTTTCTTCTTTTATTTTTTATTAATTTATATATAAAATTACAAATATAAATATATATTAGTAGTGTATTTAATGTTATTTAACATCATATTAAAAAATTCCAAATATAATAATAAATTAATGAAATATTTATTAATTAGAGACTAAAAATAAAAATAAAAATAAAAATATCTCTCTAATAACAATAATCATAAATTAATATATACATCAAATAATAAATAAAAATATTTGTTATTTAATAAAAGAAAAAAGTTACTAAAAATAAGTCAATTATAAATATTTTAGTTTTGAAAAAGTTAGACAATAGACTCGTGAAATTCACTTTATTTACCCCCTGTTTGGAACCAATGAACATGGAATTTGGAATTCATTTGCAAATGAATTCCATGTGGAATTTATTTGCAAATGAATTCTCTTGTTTGAATAGTACTCATTTAAAATATGGAATTCAATTGAATTTCTCATAATCATGTTTGAAACAAATCTAGAATTGAAAATTCATTTGCATCT
>JAOXYD010237605.1:0-17383 GCA_028565735.1 Pinacopodium congolense | reverse complement strand
AATTCAAGGCTATTTGAATCATTAAAACATTTCAATCAATTCAAAACATAAGAATTTCCTTGATTATGAAACCTTTTCATTTTAACCAACTTTAAAACCTTTGCAATCAATTCTTAAATCATAGATAAACCTAAATTCATTCCACAAAGATGTTCAAAAAAATTTAGACATACATAAACAAATTCAAGCAACAATTTAATCAAGTTAAACATATCAACATATTAAAACAATTCATGTTACATAAACATATCAACAATTAGCCTATATGTCACCTAATTCAATTCCTAATGTACCAAGGCCATAATCAAATCAAGTTAATCACTAAAACCACAATTCAAATCCTAAATGCCTATATATATATATATGTTTATGCAAATGTGAGAGCCCTTTTCAAGCATTAATTAAGATGAAGAAGACACTTACACTTTAAGCCCTTTTCCTAAACTCTTTCTAAACTACTTGATCTTCCTTCTTTTGATCTTTAATCTTCCTTTGATCTTTAAGCTTGTCTTTATCATTTGATATCCAAGCTCTTGATCATCTAATGCTTGAGCTCTTCTACCTTAGCTTCACATATATGCTTTTACACTTTATACATCAACCTATCTTATAAACATCAAAAACTTAAACATTAGTAATAATAATAATGTTTTGTCATCATCAAAACACATGATTAGAACCACCTTGGTTCAATAAAAAGAAAGAAAATAATAAAAGTACAACATTGACAATTGGCATTAATTTCTCTTTAACCTTAGTTTTCACTCTCTCAACTTGTGCAATTGTTTGGATATAAATGAAAACTCTTTTCTAACTTTCTCTCCATATATTTATAACCATATAAGTCTAGTTTATAAAGGAGAGAGAAAGCATGCCTCACATTGAATTTTTATTTTAGAAGCTATAGCTTAAACATTTTTACTTACTCAATATGAAATTCTTACTTAAAATAGTAATTTCAACATGAATTAGCATATTCCAACTTTTTTGTTTATATAAGGATGAAAATCCATTCAAAGTAAGAATTAGACTTTATTTTTCATGTAAAACACACCTTTTAAGACTAATATAGAATCTTAAATAAGCGTTGGAATAGTCTTGAACACTTGTTGAAGTCGTAATGAAAAGTTTGAAAAATCTTATAGATGAGGAATTTTGTCTTTTTAAAACCACCTTTTCTTGAAATTTGTAATGAATTTTAGGTCATAGATAATCTACTTTAGGCCCTCTTCAAATCATGTGTAGACATCTAAAGACAGTATAAGATTCTTTGAATTGACCTTGCTTTAACTTTAGTCGTTTATTCTTTAAGTATCACTACATCCTAACTTCTTTATGTCTAAATGTCCATATTTTACATCTCAAATTTATTCTTACCATAAATTACATCTAATTTCAATTAAAACAAGTCAAATTTATAATAATTTTCTTTTAAAGATTAAATTAATAAGTACTTACAAAATAAAGAAATCAACTTGTATATTCTACTAATTAACTAAGAAAGCGACACTTTAATAATCAAATTCTATATTTTTTTATTAAAAATAAAATTAAATCAAAGTATAATATCAATCTAGTACAACTTTTTTGATAAGCCTCAGGCTTTAAGTTCTTATCAAATATATAATGATTATGTTAAAGGAAATTCTAATTAATTAAGGCTTCTTTTTATAGGTAATGCTATGAGTATAGTTATGTAAAACATTTACAATTAATTTGTGTTTAATAATCATAATAGTTATATTTTAATTATAATTCAAATTAATTAATACTTTGCTTTAAGAATATAATTCTATTATGTAATGATGTACATAGGAAAATTAAAACCTAAGGTCTAGTATAAATTATTGCAGCTGGACTCATATGAACAGATTGATTTGTTAAATTAAATTTACAAATATATGTTTATGAGACATAACCATTAAATTTTTTTATATCTTTATTTATTTACATAAAACTGTATATATACTCATCAAGTGGGAATTCTAATTGTCACCTCACTTTTTGTAGACTTTTTAATATTTTCAAATTTTTTGGGTAATTTAAAAGATTTCATTAATACCAAAGGCAAGAAATTACAACATTGATACAAGGAAACCTCAATAGAGAGAGGTTAGAGAACCACATAACAAAATGCTACTGTGAAACCAAAAACAAAGCAAGTATTACCTAAAAACTAAAGCTACACAACATTAAAGTCTCTACACTAAAAAGTTAGGAAATTTTAAGAGGTTTTTAGTGAGGTGATTAGATATTAGTGCATTTCCTAGTCAAATAGACTTCCCTAACATTTATGGTAAATTTTCTTAAAATAAATAGAGTTACTACTACCTTGGTTTTTAATAGTTAATTGTTCCTCTCATTTTATGTCAAGTAAATGAAGCATCTAAAAAGAAGTTTATAAAAGAAGGGGCATTAAGTAAATTGGTTTTAAAAAGATTGTAAATCCAGGATAGAAGTATTGATCCATAAGTTACCAAGAAGGATAGCATTTTGATTGTATGATAAAAAGCTCATCCTTTAATATTGCTGAAAAGTTGAAATAAGAGAATACATGGTTAAAGGATTATATTATTTTAAATGAAAATAAACAACCTATGGAGGAAAGATTCCAATATAAGATTTTTTTCATTAATCTTGCAAGTTAGTCAAAGAATGAAACTAAATTTTAGTGTCGTATGGAAACCATATAATGTTATACTAGGGCACTAACGAAGTTGGTGTTCTAATATGGTTCTTAATGGCGTTTGTTGGTAAAGAGTGATATGTTGTTTCTGCTCATGAAAATTTCATCTTGAAAAAGATGATAAGGGCTATAAGTAAGGAGATTCTTTCTTATATTTTTAAAGCCCTTAAGAGAACTAGTTGGCTAGCTCTAAGTTTTTTTCCCCTAACAATTAAGTTAACCTTGGAATTTGAAAGGAGACCTTCCATGGGAGAACTTAAGGAATGTATACTTTCTAAAGGACTAAAGCTATGCTAGTTATCACACCAAAAGTATGTATAGTGACCATTATGTAAGATTTGTTTTATTTTTTTCTCTTATTAATAGTCTAACCATCAACAACCTCTCCCAACTCTAAGAAGTGACACTATCAGAGACGATTTTCCGAAATCATTTATTGGTGAGATGTTCTATATGTAACCGTTAACCTATACGGATTTTTTGTTAGCAAAAAGTCTTTAATTGAGTTTACCAAGTAGTGTGTGGTTTGTTAGTTTCATCAAGAAAACTCGTAGCTAGCTTCTTGTGATACAAAATTTTTTTCCAACTAATCTTTACTCTAGTTGATTTATCTTTATCCCAATTCATAAGAAGTGTTTCATCAATCTCAATCAAAAGGTTAGTTTTTTCCAACTAATCTTTGTTTTAGTTGATTTATCTTTCTCCTAATTCATAAGAAGTGTTTCATTAAACTCAATCAATCTTAAGGTTTGATATGGTATTAAAATATAACTTACTTAAAAAAATATGGATTTTAATTAAGAACAAACTTTGTAAATGTCAACCTTCTAGCATAAAAGAGTATTTGAAAGAATTAAGGGAGATTCCAATTATTAGTTTTAATGATGAAAACACAATTTTATTGTTAATGGTTTAATTTTTAATACACTGGAGAGAACTGAAAATGCAAAATGTGAAAGGACATGTGTTTAAGTCTAAGGAGAAGTTAATTCATTAAGGAAAAGAAGATTGGAAAAAGCATTATAATGTTGAAATGAAGATTAAGACTGAGTAGGTTTAGAATTATGTTTTGGTATGTACCTACACTTAATCTTAATTAATGCTTGGAAAGTGCTCACTTCTATATGTAACTTTTTCATATAGGTTTCGATATATGTTTTGGTGATTGGTTAAATTTAATTATTACTTTAACATGTTAGGAATTGATTTAAAATAGCATATAAGTATGAAAAGTGTTTTACTAATTGGTTAAATTTGATTATAGCATTGACATATTAGGAATTGATTTAAAATGGCATATAGGTATGAAATTGCATAATCAAAAGGATATGTGTGAATTGTTTTAAAGAAAACCTCTTAACATGTCAAAAGTGTTTTGAAAATTTTTTCATATATGTTTAAATGTATTTAAGTCAATACTGTATGGGGACATTGGTTTTAAAGTTCTTGTAATAGTTTTTGTAATGTAAAAGGTTAATGGAATAGTATCTAAATGCTTAAATTTACATAACCAACGCATATGTTGAACTTTTGTTTAATTAAAATGCCTTGGTATGTAAAATCATTTTAGAAGTGAATTAAAACTTGTTTGATTTACTTATGAAGTGTAAGAAATGTTCTAAAAGTTTTTATGAAAAGTTTTAGTATGCTTATGAATTGTTTAGAATTGGTTTTGAAAGCAAAGTTTCTAAATGAGTTTTAATTGTTATACATTAAGACATATTTTTTTGTTTGAACTTACTTGATAAGTCTTGGTATCTAAAGTTAATAAGTCTTAGTGTCTAAAGTTATCTTGAGGAACTTTTGAAACTTAGTTAGAATTAAATTTTATGCTAAGAAAAAGTTTGGTAGTATTTGGAAATGTTTTGATCAAGTTTTAAAATATTTTTCAGTGTCTTAACTGTGGCCATTAATGACAAGTGACATAGGGCCATTATAGTTAGGCAATCCATCATAATAGTCCTATATAAGACATTAACATAGGCTACTTAAAGAGATTAATGGCGTCATTAACAATCATGGAAACTTACGTTAATGTACTAACAGTATAACAATTAGTTTTTTAAACTTTTGATTTTCAACTTAGTTTAATACTACTAGTGACTAAAAAATGCACCCAATGATTTTTTAACTTCTTCACTCTATAAATAAGATTTTTAATGCTTAAGTTTCATTCTTTATGCCGTTTTGAAAGAGAATTAAACTTACAAAGTCATCTTGCTCAAAGTTTATGTGTTTTTTACTTTATATTGTTTAATCTTACTCTTTCAAGTTACAGTTTCATCTTTATTGTTTCAATCTATGTGTTTCTAGTTTATTAAGGTCCCAAGAGGTTTGCTATAATGATTTTTTTGGTCTCTCGAAGTTTAGAAACATTTTTTCTTTGAGATTTAAGAAAAACACCATTAATGGTGTGTTTTGTGTTTTATTTTGGGGATTTATTTTATATTGATTGCTCATTATGATATAGGCTCCTCTTTACTTTAGAAAAGATGGTTTCTATTCACCTTAAATAAAGAAAGTTTGAGTTGTTTTGATTGTTTAATGTAAGTTTTAATTGATTTATGTTGGTCATTGTATTGAATGAACATAAGGAAATGCATTAAGTATTGGTATTGCATCAGTACCCCCTTCTTATATTGATTCTTGATCAAGCAATTGTTGAGTTGTATACACTTGATTTAAGCTTAAAAGAGTAATTTTTGGGGACTTATTTTTTAAGATATCAATAAAGGGGCAACTCTTCACTCGTTATAAAAAAATAAGATTTGTATTAAATTCCTCTTAACACAAAATAAGATTGTGTTTAAATTACTTATCACCCTTAAGTAAGATTGTAAGGTTGCTTTACACCTCCTTTCTATAAAAAAGATTGTTCTAAAGATTGCTCTTCACCTCCTTTGTAGAAAGAAGAAGTTATAATGATTACTCTTCACCTTAAGGAAGCTTTAATATAGTTAAAGCTGTAACATTAAGTGTGTTGGGAGCGGAATAAGTAATTGTTTTCATTGTTAAACTACTCTAAATCTTTATATATCCTTCTATCCTTTACCTCTTTATTTTTATAATTATTGTGTTTAATTTTAAATTGATTGAATTTGAATTATATTGGCATAAGTATTGGCATTTCACATAGTTTGAATTTTGGTTTAAAGATATCATATAGTTGAAATTAGTTTAGGTGGCTTAGGTTTTTAGTTTAGAAGAAAAATTTTAAAACTTTGAATTTAGTCCCTCTTGGTTGTCATAGGGCTTAAAAATGGTATTAGATCATAGGTCTCAATTTTGTAAAATTTTTAACAAAAATAGTAACCAAAAATCCATTATGGCACATTTTATGACTAATTTAGTCAAGAGGGGTTAGATGTGCATAAATCATCATTTTTAATGCAATGATTTCTTAGAATGGAAAATTAGGGTAAAAGTTTTCCTTGTGAGCCAAGATTTTAATTTGTGGGAAATTATAGAAAATGACTCTTATACTTTTACAAATGAGGATGAAGTTGTTTCTTTGAATAAAAGAGTCATGCATAACTTATTTAATGCATTAGATAGGAGAATGATTAATAAAGTTTCCATGTATGTTCCAGCTAATGATATTTTATGTAGGATGGAGCCTATTTATGTACGTGAAAATGAAATGAAGTGGAGGAAGCTTTGTCAATTACTTTCATTGTGGTTTAGGTAGAAGAGGCTCCATCTACATCAAGTATTCAAAAAGGAGATAATGAGGCAACTTCTAACTCTTTCAATGTTGAAAACGATGATGATTATTTAAATGATGAATTTTTATATGATGATTTGGTTAAGTATTTGAAACTTGTTAAATTGAAAAGCAAGAAGCTTCCTTCCAAGCATAAGGAATTTGTGAAGAAATTGAATGATTGTGCGATTGAGAATGATAGATTGGTTAATGAGAATGGTTATTTGAATAAGGAAATTAATATATGTAGGTTATAGAATAAGAAATTGAAAAATGACAAGCATGGCATAGTAGAAGCCAAGAATGCATACAAGCTAAAAAATGATAAGTTAAAGAGAGAGATGAATGCTGTGTTGGAAACTAGGAATATGATTGTTGCTCATAATAGTGATTATGAAAAATTTACGAATGAAAATGTTTGTTTAAAGAAGGAAGTGGATGATCTTGAAAAATCTTTTTCTAAAATCATGAAAGGAAAAGAGAATTTAGATTGCATGTTAGGAGCTCAAAATTTTTCTTTTGACAGGCAAGTTTTAGGTTTTTTTAATGGAAGTGGTTCCAATGAAACCAAAACCCTTTTTATAAAAGGTAAGAATCTAGAACATGAGATTATGCTTGAACCATCTTTTAAGAATGTTGTGTCTTAATCAAAATTATATTCTAAGAAGAATAATCATGCATTCATGTATGCATCTAATACAAAAGCTAAAAAGGATGTCCATAAACTTTTGTACTTAGGGAGAGACCTAGTGTTGTTTTTTAATGGATCTGTCACAGACCACTAAATAATAAAATACCTAACTAACTTACTATGCAGTAGGGTAAGTCAGGGTTGATCCCATAGAGAACTGAATGTGTTTTTCAACTATTCCTAATGTTCCGTAAAAGAAAAGGGAAAAATAAAGACAACTCCTAGATGCAAATGAACTAAAAGACAAGTAACAAAATTAAAGCAAACAAAGAATAACGTAACAAATAAGAAACAAATAATAATAAAGGAAAGTTGGGTAGAAGATATTATCTAGATTTTTTAATTACAATTAATCATCGATAATATATATGTGTTATGCTTAAGATGCTAGCCTATAGATATAAATAAGCTTTTACATCCTAAGTTCCCCTAATAAAAACCCGTAACTATGTGACAACCTAAAACAAGCTCTCTAGATTTAGTAGCGTAATAATGTTAAGAACTAAAGAACGGCTAACTAAGGCTATAATCTCATAAGCTCAGATCATGTAACCTTAAGAATTATACTTCTAAACTAATTGATTAAGTTAACCTACAAAATCAATTAACCTATTGCCACTATTGGATTTCGCGAATGACAATTACGGATCAAAAGATAAAACCTAGCAATTGAACTAGGAATTACACATTGGATGTCCAATCCTATTAATAAATTCCTAATTCATGGCATTAATTCCTAATTCTATTTCACTCTTAGTATAAATCACAAAACCCATTAAATACCCATTCAAATCTCACAATTATAAGTAATTAATCCATCCAATATCTTCAAACTTAATAGAAAACTAAGCTAACATAATGAAAATAATAGGAACCAAAAATTAAATAAAATAAAATAGAATATAAAATGTAAAAATAATAAAGAAATTGAAGAATGCAAGGCTGAAAATTTAAAGAAACCACAATATAGGTTTAACACATTTTAAAACAAACCTAAACTAAATCCATGGAAAAGAACTGAAAATATGAAGAGACAAGAGTAAAAACACAAATAAACCAGAGTTCAACACATAAAACCAGTTAATCTAAAGTCTGAACATGGAAAAGATATGAAAATAATATAGAAACAACCATAAAACCTAAGAAAATAAGAAGAATGGGTTGTTGTCCAAGTCGGATAGCCAAAAAATACTTCAATATACTCCTTCTTATGCTTATATAGGTCCTCATTATGGTTAGAGGGGTTCTAGAGGTGAAAGGACGAGTTTTCCCTTAATTTGATGTAAGAAAACGTATTTTTGTAGTTCAACGACCCTTAAATAAACCTCAACAATGGTCTAGATTCAATTATAGTTGATGTTACTAGAAAACACCTTAAACACTAGTTGGGTGATAGCTCCCACCCCTTTTAACGTTTTCTTCCCATGATGATCTAGCACCTCATAAAATTAAGAAAAATTTAAGCTCTAAAAGTTCACTTAATGCATCACCAAAGTCACTTGTACCAAAATTTTTTTCTCTTTCTCTTCTTTTGATACATCCTTCATAGCTTGTCATATGACCTTAAAATTTGGTGTGGAACTTTGCAACTTGATGATTTAAATCGTCATAATGATTCCACACCTCTTCTAGTTTAAAATTTTCCCTAAATCACTTTCAAACTTGGTCATTTCAGCTTATATTTATATCCTAAGATGAAAATTTCATTTAAACTCAAAAGGAGCATAAATCGAGCATTTAAACATCAAAATAGAGATGAAATGACATTGAAACACGTATAGAAATTCTATAAGTTGCTTCCTTATCATTATCATTTTTGAATTTTGTATATTGCATTAAAATTTTTGTATGAGTTCAAAATTGATGTTGCATATGTTTAGGTAAAATGCCATTAGAGTTTATGCATTACAATTAGCGACCATTAAAATTGGTATCATGCTAATTTGAAATTGATATTAGAGTCCTTGTATGATTTTTGCAATTGATATAATGTTTTTCAAGTGATATCATTTTTTAAATTTGCATATATATATTTTTATGAGTATTTTCCCCCTTATGTAAGTAATTATTTTGAAATGCATAAATTTAAGGGTAGTACATCATTTGATATATTTTGATTGTTTTAACATGATATTAGTTGTTTTATGTAGGAAAAGTCATTTTTGAATCATATTCATGCTTGTGTTATTCTCTTAGTTCATATTATAACACATTATGTGAAATATATGTTTTGAATGTGTAATAGGAATAATATGAGTAAATATATCTTTTAGTGGCATAATATATGTTTTTGAAGCATAACATGTGCAATAGGTGTTTTCATGCAAATTGTGAATACTATATGCAAACATGTGGTTTTGATACAAAATATGCATAAACATGTATTTTTTATGTGAAATTTACTTAAGGTTTTTTTATACAAAAGTTGTATAACATGCATTCTTGAAGCATAATGATGCATAATATGTGTTATATGATGCATTTTGTGTATTTAGTCCCTTTTCATACTTTATTGTCTCATAATGCATAATTTCATACCTTAAGTAAAGTATAATACAAAACTGGTATTTTTTTTTTCAAAATGTATGAATTAAAGAGGAGTGAGTTTTAGGAAGAGAGTTTGGATTTTTTAGAAGGCTTTTTGCTTGATTATGAGGGACATGGAAATGTTTTATAAATGGTTTTTTTTCAAAATTATGATTAGATTTAATTTTTGACAAAGTTATGATTTCTCCTATAATAAGTGATTTTATGTAAATGTTTTTCAATTAAAAGGGGGTATTCTTTTTACAAGTGATATTTTTTTACTAATGATATGTGTTTAGCAAGTTTTTTCATAAAAAATTGATATTATTTTTAATTATGTCAAAAAGGGGGATAATAGAATGATATTAAAGAATAATATGAGTTTAAAGTGAAAAGGAAGAGAGTGTTATTATTTCATAATGTATGATGCATTTACATGAAATGTTTTGCATAGGTGTATTATGTATGAATACATTCTTAATATCACATATTTTGCCATCACCAAAAAAGAAGAGATTGTTGAATTAACTGAGGTTCTAATCATTATCTTTGATGAAGATAAAGCATTTTTATTACTAATGGTTTAGTTTTTAAACACTGGAAAGAAAAGAAAATGCAAAATCTGAAAAGACATGTGTTTGAGCATAAGGAGAAGTTAATTCACAAAGGAAAAGAAAATTAGAGCAAGCATTAAGGTGTTGAAATGAAGATCAAGACATGAATTTAAAGATTGAATAGGTTTAGGAATATGTTTTGGTATGTACGTACACTTCATCTTAATCAATACTTGAAAAGGGCTCACTTTTACATGTTATATTTGCATGAGTATTTGAATATAGGTTTTTGATAAATATTTTAGTGATTAGTTGAATTTGATTATGACATTAACGTGTTTGGAATTCTTTGGAATGACATAGAGGGATGAAATTGCATAATCAAGAGGAAATGTGTGAATTGTTTTAAAGAAAGTCTTTTGATAGGTCAAAAGTATTTTAAAATGTTTTTCATATGTGTTTGAATGTGCTTAGGTCAAGATTGCATGTGAAAATTATGTTTTGGTAAATTTAAAGGCTAACGGAATAGTATACAAGTGTTTAAATTTCCATAACTAATACATATGCTACTTTTTGTTTAATTGAAATACCATGGTGTCTAAAATCATTTTAGGAGTGAATTAAAACTTGTTTGAATTATTTTTGAAGTGAAAGAAATGTTTTTAAAAAAAGTGTTTGGGAAAAGTTTTGGTATGCTTATGAAATCAAAGTAAAGTTTTTAAATGAATTTTAGTTGATATAAACCAAGACATGTTTTTATGTTTGAACTTATTTGATAAGTTTGGTGTCTAAAGCCATCTTATGGAACTTTTGAAATTTAGTTGGAATTGCATTTGATGTTAGGGAAAAAGTTTGGAAGTTTTTAAGATTGTTTTGATTAAGTTTTAAAGTATTTTTCAGTATCTTAACAGTGGTCATTAATGATGAGTGACATGGTGCCATTGTAGTCATGCAATCCACGTTTATAGTCCTACATAAGACATTAAAGAGAGTAATGGTGCCATTAATGATCGTGAAAACTCAAGGTAATGTCTTTACATCATAATGGCTAGTTTTTGAACTTTTAGTTTTCAATGGATTTCAATTCTGCTAATGACTAGTAAATGCATCCAATAGCTTTATTTGCTTCTTAACTGTATAAATAAGATCTGTAATGCTTAAGTTTCGATCTTTATGCTATTTTGAAAAATATTAAAGCTTACAAAGTCATCTTGTTCAAAGTTTACGAGTTTTTTAGTTTATATTGTTTAATCTTAATTGTTCAAGTTATAATTTCATTTTTATTATTTCAATCTATTTTTTTCAAGCTTATTAAGGTCTTAGAAGGTTTATCATGATTATTTTTTTTCTCTAGAAATTTAGAAAGGTTTTGTTCTTTGAACTTTAAGAAAAACATCATTCATAATGTGTTTTGTGTTTTATTTTAGGGATTTATTTTATGTTGATTGTTCTTTGTGATATAGGATCCTTTATGCCTTAAAAAAGATTGTTATGAGGTTACTTTGCACCTTACATAAAGAGGATTTGAGTTGTTTTGATTGTTAAGTATGAGTTTAATTGATTTATGTTGGCTATTACATTAAATGAGCATTAGGGAATGCATTAAGTATTAGTATTGCATTAGACACATTTTGAGCCCCTTTTTGTATTAATTTTTATCAAGAAATTTTTGAGTTAAGATAAAAAGAGTGGTTTCTTGGGTCTGATATTTTAAGCTAAAATTGTGAATTTTTGTGTTGTTGAAAGGGTTACTCTTCCTTCACAAAAGGAATATTTATATTGGATTCCTCTTGACCCTTAAAAAACTAGATTATGTTTGAGTTATTCTTCACTCTTAAAGTAATATTGTAAAGTTTCTTTTTACCTCCTTGTAGAACAACTTGTTATAAAGTTTTCTCTTTACCTTCTTTATGCAAAGAAGAAGTTGTAAGGGTTACTTTTTTCCTTAAAGAAGATTTAGAATATTTGAAATTCTAACATCAAGTTTGTGGGAGTGGAGTAGGCAATTTTTTTCATTGTCAAACCACTATAAATCTTGGTGTATCCTTCTATCCATTACCTCTTTATGTTTATTCATATTGTGTTTGATTTTAAATTGATTGAATTTGATGTATATTGGCATAACTATTGACATTTCATATAGGATGAATTTTTGTTTAGAGATATCTTAAATTTTTGTTTAGAAGAAAAAATTTTAAACACCAAATTTATCCATCCTCTCTTGGATTCCATAAAGCGTACAATAGTTTAGCAATACAGGATTCTATATGCTTGTGAACATGTTGAATGGGAGGCACACAATTACTATACATTAGTCTCTTAATGATAAAGGTATTTGAAAGGAAATATTGGGGTTACCTCTTGAGATGTAGATAAATGATTTATCCTTACTAACTTTAAAGACTTGATGCTAATGCAAACTTAGATAAATAGGAGAGAAAAAGGTTAAAGAATTATCATTCACATGAAAAAGAAGTATATGATCATCTACAAAATGTATGTTAAAGTTCTTGAACCTAAAGCATTTATAGTGCTAGTGAAAATTGGATGTTTCAATTATACTTTTAATAAGAAAGTTAAGGAACTTTAAGCATTTAGCAAACAGATAAGTATTAAAGGGTCACCTTGTCAAGTCCTTTTGGCACCTTGAAAGTGCATAGATCTCTTTTCAAAAGGTCAAAATAAGAAGTTATAGAGATATAGACATTAGCCAAATTAATGAACTTATTTAGGAAAATAAATGCTTTAAAATCTTTAGATATGAAGGAATAATTTAAAATTTAAAAAGATCACGTAAAATCCAATTTTAGTGAACATCTTTTGGTTATGACTTTTTTTTCTGATAATCTTGGAAGAATTTTATCATTTATATACTTACATCAGATAAAAACATTTTGGGAATGATAATATAATTAAGAGTCTTCTTCAATATGTTAGCTAAAAGCTTGATAGTGGTTTTATAGAAGGAGTTACAACATGAGATAGGGCAATAATAATCAAATATGGATTAGAACATTTAGGTATTAAGTTGATTTTGGTACAATTAAATTTTTTGAGAATACTTCCACTAGAAAAGAAATCGAGAATAGTTTCATATATGTAGGAGCCAATTACATGCTAAGCTTCTTGAGTTCATCACTAATCTAAAGTAGGCTAAGAGCTTTAAGGTCCAGTCCATCAAGATGAGCAGCTCTTTTAGAGCCTAACAAGCATTTAAAATAGTTGTAAGTAGTTCATGATTTTCAAAATAAAAAATAATGGAACCTTAGACTCTTTGATATAAGTAATGGTATTGATATTTCTTTTTTACATCATCATTTTATATAAAAAAAATTAGCATTAGCATTGACCTTTTTAAGCTTAGAGGATTTGTATTTTTTCCTTGAGAAATTAAAACAATTTTAGTTTTATTATTCATTTCCTTTTTTTCTAAATAAATAGAGGAAGAAAAGAAAACATATTAGATTTGTATCATCGATTTTAACACGGATTTTTTTAATCAAAGTTTGTTAATAAGAGGAATACTTATTCATTAGAATTCAGTATCAGGTCTTTTATGAATTGTGAAATATTTTTTTTATTTTTGTTGCATCACTTTCTTGAAAAAGTTTCGATTGAACTGAGTAGAGAAAGGGAAAGCAAGAAAACAAGTTGATATACTAATTCCCTATCTTCAAATCAGTCCTTCCCTTGGGTTAATTCACAAAAAAGATACAGTAAAAACATTATAGGAGTGAAATCTTGATATAATATAAAACAAGCAAGCAACAAGTCCAAGGTAAACAAAAATAATATGTTTTTTTATATAATTAAAAAAAAGGATTAAATTTCAATTCAAAGTCTGATCCTAGTAAGCTGCTACCAAACCAAATTCTCACCTACTTTAGGATCCCATATTGACTCTCTAATCAGATATCTCTTTTTGGCTTAGTTGTGCAATTAGTCGTGATAAGAGGAAGCCCCCATTAACTAGGATCTACCATATCTAGTTCCAATGTAAGTTAGTAAAATGCTACCTTTAATATAACTAACCAGGGCAATCCTACCTCATCGAATTCTTATTAGGATGCCAATATCAAAGATTCTTCACTTGTGACAAATCAAATTTGTTCAAAGAGAATCCTTCAATGACAATAACTACCACTCATTGAATATTATTTATATTTAGAATTCTTTCCATCCATGGCAAAGGATTGAACTTGAGACTTTTTTAGAAGGCTCTCGATGATATCCCCAAGTAAGGAAGAGATGGGAAAGAAGAGAGATCCATACTAGCAAAGGAAAGAAGGAAAGATAGGTCCCAGAAAAAAGGAAAACATTTCTGGTGGACAAGAATTGAGGATCCCTCTGCCACATTAGATCATAATATTTTTTATATATTATAAATTATTGGATATGATATTTAAATTTATATTAATTCTTATAATCTCAAATATTTATTTATTACTAATCACATAATCAAATAATTCAAAATTAAAAAATTAATGTAATTTTAAAATTAAAAATGAAATATGTAATTAGTGATTATTTTTATTATTCTAATAAAAAATATTTAAATAATTATATATATAGATAAATAATGTGAACTATATAAAAATATTTATATTATTTTATATTGATGAGAGTTAGTAAGAAATGAAATCTGAACCTATTTATCTTTCTTTTACTCTTTTTATTACCTACCTTGCTTCTTTTGTAAGGAAAACTCTTAAAAATAAAGTCGAAAATCTTGTAGAGATAACTCACCCTAGATTAGGAATACTTAGCACTTATACTCTTTACCATCACATGATCCTTTAATAAAAGTATTTGTTCTCTCATCTTTACTTAATAACCTAAATCTAAAGAAATGGTATAAAACTTTGCACTATATCAATATGGTATTTAAGCCACTTTTACAAAATAATATGTCACACTAGAATTCCCACTTGAGTTAATTCTTTTATGGCATGCTTCGCCTGATTTTTACTTTGTATAGCAAAAAATATATCCTAACTATTGGTCAGATTTCTTTTTGGGACATAGCTTATATAATGTACCAAAATACCCTTAATAGTACTTTTCTAACCACTCTTAACAAGAAAGTGTCATATTGATTATTGCATTAGACTTTAACATAAATTTGAATTATCTAACACCTCTTACTTAGCTAAAAGTTTAAATTTAAATTGTTGGATTAAAATAATATTCCACAGTCATCACAGCTACCCTTCATCACCAAATCATTTATTGTTGTAGATTGCAAAACCAAAACTAGTTTTACTCTTAAAACCACAAGTATGAAGGTCGCAACTTGTAGTAAAAAGCGAATATCAATCCCAGGAGGATTGGAGTTAGTCACCACTCAATTTAGGTTGTGCTTTTTTTAAGAAATCGATTCAAACAAATGTAAAAAGATAACTAAAACAAAGACAAACCAAAAGTAAGAGAAAGCAATGCAACCAAAGCCAAAACTATAAACTGAAACTCGGAGAAATCAAGATTAAAATTTAGGACTTGTCGCTATCCTTATTTGTTTCCCTCTGGTTTTTTGATTCACTTTATGCTGAGTCCAAGATTTCCTAAAGTTTTAGCTACCCTCTATAAAGATGCAACTAAATGTCACTAGTTAAACAAAATATGATCAAATTTGAGATCTCTCGATATGCAAAGCCTTTGCTAAACATTCAACTAGATGTGAAGCTATCTTATAGGTAGTATATCAATCTATTGAAATCTCTTGCCAATAAATGAATAACTTGTTATCTATAGGTTTATTAAATACCAACTCTTGTTGTACACTTAACCTAAATTACCAAGCTCACTCTCTCAATTTATTACAAGGTCTTAAGCACAATGGACAACACAAACATTTATAACATTAAATAAATAACCAAAGGTTTACAAATAGTTCAAACAACAAATCCTAAAAATATTTTAACCGCTCATAATAGAAAGAAATTAATCCATATCCTTATCTCCAAAATATACAACATAATGAGAAAACAAAAACAAAATAAATATAATAGTGGTTGTTTTCCCTTTTGTATGTGAAAACATGGAAAAATGGAATTTGATGGAGCTCTTGATACTTGAATCTTGCCTCTCACCCTTAGAGCTTGGAAGCCTATGTTTTTGTTTAGAGAGGAAGACTTATTTTTAATGGAGAGGAATTGGAAGGTGGTGGTGTTAGGGGTCAAATTGATATAGTTTTAATGGTTAATTTCTTTAATTATGACCCCTAATTCAATGCTTAAGTGTTAAATTAATGTCTTATTATGTTTATTTTGCATAATGGAGCTTAATGATGAAGATTGGAGCAAAAACATGAAGGAACTCTCTTGGTTCTGCTCATAAACGGCCCTCTGGTAGGGTATCGTTAGATGAAGAACAAGGGGCCATTTATGGAGCTAGATTTTGACCATTAACAGCACCCTGAGAGGGTACCGTTATTCCTTAAGTCAACAATTTCAGCTCCAAATCTTCTAGATTTCCACCCTTGGCATGTTCATAATTAATGCCAATGTTTTCTAGCACATGGGGGGAGGTCTCCAGGTCCTGAAAACAACAAAAAAAAATACAAAAAAAATGGAGAGAATTAGAGATTCAGATCTGCCATTAGACAGAGAGGCTTATTCTCTCTCTTTTATAGCTTTTCCTTAGTTCTAAGCTTCAAACACTTAGTTCTTTGTATTGTGTATTGTTTTTTGAGTTTTTGAACATTGGAACTTATTGTTAAGACTCATATCTGAGTCTAGGAATCATCTAAGGGGGTTCCTAAACTGAGATTATACTTCATTTAGTTCTATTTTTAGATTGAACAACGTTGTTCTTCTTATACTTAAATCTTTGAATATTCTTGATTTTTCTACAAGATCTTGATGAAATTAAGCTTGGCTGGAGTTCAAATTCAAGTTGGGAGTTTAAGAAACATCCAGAAGTCTTTCTGGGACTTTTTTGTAACATCTAAACTTTATTTTTAAGCTATTAATTTCATATCTATCAAAGCATGATGTATAAATTGCATATCTTGTATGTTTTGATTCAAATGTGTGGTTAATCATTTCTATTGCTATGGATTGATGTTTTGATGATTTAAAGGAGTTTCAATACATGTTTAAATGTCTGTATTTTGCTTATTGAAGGTCTAAAAGAACCAATTTTGAGCTGGCCACTTAAGATTAGTGTTTAAGATGGTTTAAGCATGAGAAATCATCTTAAATTGTTTGAAAAATCAATAAGCA
>JAOXYD010237594.1:0-17384 GCA_028565735.1 Pinacopodium congolense | reverse complement strand
GGATTTTTTTGAATATTTTATGAACAGTCAAAAAAGTTATATTTTAGAAATAGTATAATTTTAAAACTTTGTTAAATAGAAAAAGTCTTTTTCAAATTTGGTGCAAATATTAAGATTAAAAAGTATCATTAATGTTTGTTGAATATTACCTAAGATTAATTTTTTAATTTAAAATATCAATTTAGAAATTTATGATTTTAACTTTTTATAAATATTAGGATTTTTTGAATATTTTATAAATAGTCAAAAAAAAGTTATATTTTACAAAGGGATGTCAAATTAGAGCATCCAAAGCCATGTTTAACAATGTCCGAACATGCAAATAATAGCCGGTTGCACTTCACCAACTACTACAACAATTTTATGGATGGAAATTGCTTTCTTTTTTATTTTATAGTCAAAACTTGGTCCAATCAATTTTTAGTCAATAACTCACGTTGCGTTGCGTGCACTGTATATATTATTCCTATTGTTAAAGGGACATAAAGTTTGTTGAATATCGGCAGACTATTAATGGTGATGCCCTAATATAATTGTTGCTCAATTAATGAGGTCCATAAGTTTTTCGTAGGATAGTTGATAGGTCTATACCAAATTGTAGTCTTTTGAAACAATTAATGCATTAATTGGAAACTTTATTGGGAACAACCATGCTTCATATAAACTTGTTTCACATTTCCTCCTTTCTTGAACTTCCAGGTAAGGCATATGGTTTGACTACGCAACCCTAGGAGTTGCAGCACCCCTTGGTGGGACCTACACAGGTTCCATCAAATTTTTATTATTTTTACGTGAGTTCCACCAAATTTTAATATAAACTTTCACATATACCCTTCATCTTAATTAGAAACTACAAAAAAGTCTATGTAAAATACTAAAATTTCTATCATTCATTTACAAAATTATTAAAAACCTAATGGGACCCACATTATAAAATAATAAAACCTAAAATAAAAAATTATGGCTTGTGGGGAAAAACTCCATACAGCCGTGTTTCAATTTTTGTGTGGGATCAACTTGCACGCGGTGGGCATCAACAAAAGAGCATTCTCCTCAAAGCTAACCTTTTTTTGTCTTCTGCATTTCGCCCGCCAGAGACTCCTATATGATCTGGCAAAAACTATTATAATTAGTCGAAATCAACAAGGAGAAGAGGCACGTAAACTTATCCTGGTGTCCATAGATTGTCTTTAGGTCACCCCTTTTCCATCAACCTCTGTTGAAACCTTGAAGTTTCATTGACAGGACATTGGGTGTATCATTTATAACCCGTAAGTTGGCTAAAATCCGAAAATTTTTCTCAATATCTACATATTCAGAAAACCAAGTATTTTGATGTGCTTGTCGATGGATAGAAAGGATTAGTTTGAAGCATAATTAGGAATGGAACTTGTCGTGCTGGCCAAATTGTTAAATGCACCATCATAATCACTGAACTTAAAATCATATTCTGCATTCACATTCAAACTCTCTCATGCATCTAAAGCATTGCATTGAAACTTTAATTTTTGTGTTTTTTCTCCACGAAGGGGTTACTCTTGGAAGCATCATCATCAAATGAAAGGTTATTCAACTCACAAGCGCATAACGTAGTTTGTTATTATGGTTTAACTTCACCATTGAAGATTTCATGGTCGGACAATAATCTAGGCAAAAGATTTTATGGGTGTGGCAATTATCCAGTGAGTGTTTTAAGTGTATATTTCAATTAAATAATGTTATAACTCCCTATTATTGTGTAATATTTTACTTAATACTTTTTCATGATAGAAAATATGAAATTTTCCATTGGTATGATGAACCATTTCCCACGCCAGCATATAGAGTCATTAAGATGTTGAAGAGACAAAATGATAGGCTGAAAAAAGAAGTTGAAAAAATGATAGTTATAGGGCACCCAGACAACAAAATGCCTATGAAAAAATTCAAAGAATTGGAAACCAAGTTAATATCTATTATAATTGGATTTTTAATATTAATGATGGCCATATTTCTTAGTCACATCATGTATGGGTATTAAAGCTTAAGACAACAATTTTGTTATTATTGTCTTTTGCAACATTAGTAATCAAATTCGAAGAACGTTTTCTTATGCACCTACATTGTAGCATCCTACTCTCATAGGACACCTATCCGATATTCTGATGAATATCCGAGTAAATACCCTACAAGGGTGGCACGCTAGAGCAATTACAGTAGGCATTATACAACATAATAAGAAGAAACATAGACACAACATAAACACCAAAACTCATATTTCATTAAAACAAATTCCATTTATACATCATCATATACTGTACATAAGCAACAAACAGAACAAAAATATGCTATCTAGACTCTTTGAGACTTCAGCTGACCAACCTCTGATCCATGATAAGTCTGTTAGTACGCAGCTCTCACTCTCTCTACACGGTCTTAAGCTAAGAGTCGAGCTCCCTCTAACCTGAAATGTTAAGTGGGTGAGTTTTCAAGGAAAACTCAATGAGTGGTCATCATCGATGTGATCACTCTAGCATATAACACACACAAAAATCAAATAATCATCCCAATTAAAATCATGTTTTTCATTTGTTTATCATATCAAAGTATGAGTATATAATGGCATTCTATCATACGAGAAGACAATTACAAATGCACATGAAACTCGATTTTCTTTTTCTTTTATTGTGACTTTATGCCATTTACTGTCACATATCAGTAGCTGATACTGGGCTTATTCTTCGGATATTGACCCTAATTCGTAGTGAAATATGGGTCCATACATATCTAAACCTAAGCCTCGTTCCAACCACGGTCATAAGCCCCACACCAAACTGCAGTTAGTCTGGTCACCTCAGTCACAACGCCATTAATGTGATCATACATTTCATGAATGCAAAGAAACATATTACAGATCATACAAGCAATCAATCAAGCATAATACACATACAGTTCGTATTTTCATAATCATCGGACCTAAGTTCAGCATCCAACCTATGGTTAGAAATCACACAGTATCTGACAATTTATATCAAATCAGAATGAGAGCACATGTAAAACACACATATAGAATACAATTATTGGATTAGAGTCATATATTTAACATAATTAAACACATAGGTCTTAGAGTTCACATACAAGTTAGCACTCCTAATGTATTCCTAATACCAAATATCCTCGGACGCTCAATGTCCGGAATAGCAGTATTCACACCACCTTATGCCTCCACATTAATATAAGCAGAAACTGAAAGAACTAGATTAAACACAGCATATAGAGTGATTGTGCACTCTAGTGAAATTCACAGAGATCTCCAGATATTCAATGTATGGCTATTTAGGAGATGTCTTGATTCTGCTCACTGTGCTCTCCTATAATTGCATGACATATACACATATTATTATTTGTTCAATTACATAATGACCAATATACATGTATAAATATGTCATGAATAATTCATGCTCGATTCATATTCAATCACTTCTAATTCACTCATTTCCGAAGTTCACCATGATCGCATGTCAAAAAAATATGCATAACTTTCAATACACTAATCCAAATGACATGTCGCTTTCACCATAGGTAATTTAAGATTCATATCTACAACTTTCATGCTTTAAGATCTTTCTCATTGAGCTTCTAAATGACAAGTTGAAGAAGAAAGCAGAAGAAAATGTCTGGAAATGAGACTCAAAATGGTTAAAAACCAATGGTGGTAAGTAATGAAACATAATTGGTCCAAAATGTCACATTCTTATGGTTTATACTCCACCAATCACTCTCTTCAACTTGTCATCCCTTGTTTAATTCACCATAACTCAATAACCACCGATCATTTGATCCTGAAATTTTATAGACATATCCACAAGACATATATGAACAATTTTTATGTTTTATATGTACCCTAATTCGGACTCCAAAGTTCTCATTTAAAAGGAAACATATAGGGTACCTGAATCAGTATCCTAACATGAGTAGATTCAATAAAACAACCATAACTTTCATTATAATTATCCTTTTGACCTGATTCTTTCTCCAAATTACAAATAAGAGTTAGGGCTACAACATTTCTTCCTTATTCTCCTTCAAATTCGCACTCTCTAAGGATAGAAAATGGGTCGAGATGTTAGACTATATTTTAGTCCTAAAATCAAAGTTTGACTCCAACGACGTGTAAATTTCAAACCTCTCCCTACAACATCTTATAATTCATCAATCCACCATTTTCCATTTCCTAAAACATTTATCATCACACTAATCCCTCAATTTTCATCCCTTTCCAAATCACAAATTCATAAGTTAGGAACAAATAACTTCACATTTGCACGATAATCACATCAAAATCACTTATACCCGAAAATGATCAATTGAATACAGCTAACACATTTACCATTATTCCACATCACAATTTAAGAATGTATATGAAATGCAATTCACAATTATTCATGTGAAACACTCTCTAAATAATGGGTGCCTATATATATATAGGAATCGGGTCATTACAAAACCTACCCTTATTTTTAAGGGAAAGAAAGGGTTGAGATAAGGTAATCTATCTCCCTCTACACATTCACATTGTTCATAGAATTCTTTCCTTTATAATCAAGTAAAAAAAACATAAATATCTCAACCTTCAGTTATCATAGTAAGCATAGGAAGATGAATATAATGAAATTGGCCTTTATAGATGATCTAGTTCTTTTAAGTGCCACTGAAAATAGTCAACTGAGGTTCTTCTTGATGCTCTCTAGTCATTCTCAAGATTATCAAGATTTAAGGTGAACTTGGAGAAATATTCCTTATTAGTTTCTACCTCTGCTACTAACATAACCCAAAAAGTTGCTACAATATTTGGATTATGCTTGTCTACCCTCCTTATTAAATATTTGTGAATGCCTATCATTTCAAGAAAACCATTTCATAGATAATTCCTACCATTAGTTGAAAGAATAAACTCAAGAATCAGCAATTGGTATAGTAAATTGTGATCTTTTATAAGTAGATTTCAACATATAATATCCACATTAAATAGCTTACATGTTTACTAGTCATCATACCTTATCTCTATTAAGAAGACTGTAAGCCTTATGGCACCCAAGAGAGGGGGTGAATTGAGAGTTTAAAAATTCTTTACTAATTAAAACTAGTAACTTAAACCAATTGGAATCTAAATGCAAGCACTAAACCAAAGTTTAACCTAAGATGATATGAAAATGCAAATGTCATAATGAATGTAATAACTTCACATTCAAGTTCGCAACTAACAAAAAATAAAGGACTTAAGGGAAAAGAGAGACATAAGTAAATTACAAAAGTTCACCTACCCCAAAGATAGGCTACACCTTCTTTCCAACAACTTGTTAGATGATTTTCACTAATAAAAAAAACAAGTACAATCTTTTTATAAGGTGAAGAGTAACATTTACAATCTTACTTTCCAAGGGTGAAGAGTAACCCTATTAAAGACTCAATCTTCTTATTTAAGGTGAAGAGTGACCTTTATCACTCTTTTCAAGGCAAAGAGAAGCTTCTACAATTCACAATTATCCAAATGATTTAATACCCTAAAATTCAAGTAACCAAATATACCTTAAAAGAAGTTTCACTCAATGCACAATTAAACTAAGGGCTCTAGCTTTCAATGAATGATAAAAATGAATCATGGCAATCTTGAAACCTTAAACATAAGTATGACAGAAATTATACACCAAAATGTGAATGTATGCTTGCAATAGGATTGAAATATGTCAAATACAAAATCTGGATAATTTAGAGCTCTTTACACCAATTTAGCCTAAAACCCAATTATAAATTCTTAAAAATCAAACTAAAATTTCCAAAGCACTCTTAACATCTTATGTGAACTAAACACAATAAATTTATCCACCTAGAAACTTATTTAGAAGATGCAATAAGTGATAAAACAAAGAACATGAAAAACCAAATAGTTTTGATACATGGGTACACTAATGCACACAAATGATTAAAAACCTAACCAAAAATTCTAAACTATGAATATTCTGACTCCTAAGAACTTAAAAAAACAAAAAAATAATAATAACACACACTTAGAAATAGATTAAGTATGCTGAAATCGGAATCAAACTTAAACTAGTGAAAACAGAAGTTATCTTGAAGTATTTGAATGTTCAAGCTCAAAGATAACTTAAACATAACTCTAAAAATCAAAACCAAGGTTAAACACAATCTCGAGGACTTGGTAAGCAGAAAACAGTAATTTAATATTTTGGAAACACATTTAATCAACTAAAATCAAGATTAAAGTAAGAACAGTCTTAATAGAGATAAGTGTGTGCTCTACCTTTAATTTAATTATATAGCCCTTATAAAATGTAAAAGATGGATCAAACAAACATTTAAAAACTCAATCAAGATATTAAAAATAATTTTGTACACCCAGAAACACAATAAAGCAGTAAATAGATAGATTGAAATTGAGAACAGGAAAAATTTAATAGCTTTAGCTTTTTTAGAGCGTTTAAGCTTTTTAATCTATTTTTAAGGCATCTAGAGAGATTTAAGGTGTTTGGAGAGAGTATTATATATATTTTTTTAGGCTTAAGGAGGGTTTAGAAGAGTAAATTAGTCATTAGAAGCAAGAATAGAGATAAAAGGTAAGTTAAAAAAATAAAACCCAAACTAGCCATTACAGATAAGGAGTAAAACGGTGGCATCTAAGGAGGTTAATGGCGTCGTTTAAGGTTCAGACACCCACCATTTAACTCGTTGGAAAGTAGGGGTTAAATGGAACCCTGGAGCCCGTCATTTAACTCCTCTTAACCCACTGATTTGCTTTTAGAAAACATAAAACATGCTCCAAACCAACTCTAAAACTTTTCAATCAGATTCCTAACAATAACTAACACTTCAAACAACTTTTAAAACATGTCTTAGGACTATATGAATGGTCAAGATCCATTAAACAATTTAAAATCATGAATTGATCTTTGAATTGAGAAAATATGCAACTTTGACATTCCAAATGCCATGCATGATTAAAATTGAGCCCTTATATCAATTGAACATTAAGTAAAACTTACAAATATATTTGAAACAAATTATTTAAGGTCTTAAAGCTTCCAAATCATTTGATCTTCTATTGTATTCAAATTGGGTCTTAAAACTCCAAGCTTTCCATATTAAATTCACTTTGAAATATACCTATCTTTTAATTGTATAACATAGAATTAAATCATTAGTAATCAAACATGTTTTGATATCCTCAAAACCAAGATTAGAACCTCCCTTAGTTCAACAAAAACCATCAAATCAACTAAACATTTAATGATTAACTATTTATGGTATGGTACAGGCTAAAAAAATCCTAAGATAAGGTGAGTTAGTCACATATTTATAGATTAAAACAAGAAGGGGGACTGTGCATTTGGACTATTAATTTTACATGCAAAATCAACCTAGCAAGAAGGATTTGGAGGATATTCACAGATAAAGAAGCACTATGGGTAAGGTGGAAGCACTCTTACATACTTAGAGCGAAGAGTCTTTGGGAAATTCAAACTGGTGCAATTATTTCTTTGTCCCTTCAACAACTATTGAAGATAAATATAGCCATCTAGCATAAAGTAGGAAAAGGGAGCAAAACCTCAGTTTGGTATGATAAATGGTTTAGCGAGGGACCTCTCCATATGATCCCTTACCTCTTTGGTATTATATACTCCTTCCCTATAAATGAAAAGGTATAGGAAATTATAGACAATAACATATGGAAGTGTAGCAACAGGAGAGTAAGGCCCTTAAGTAATATTTTGCCAAATTATGCTCCTAATTTAAACAATAAAGATTAAATATTATGGAATAAGTATTTCTCATGTTCCTTTAATAACCATTCATGCAAATCATTATTGTATACCCCACCCTAAGGGTGGCCTAGAATAAACTAGTTTAATTCGGCCAAAGATAACCTAAAGTAGCAATCATATTATGGTCAACTATTTTGAATAGATTGTTTACTGTGGACAAATATAAAGAAGCAAGAGATATGTTAACTACTTGTTGCTTATGCCAAAGGGAAGAAGACATAAGAGATCACCTATTTTTTAATGTAACTACTTAGTTAACATCTGGAGGAATATTCAGACATTATACAGGTATTATCACCCATTCTTAAACTTGCTGTTGATCATTAATTAAGCTTCATCTCCACATAACTTGTTTAAGTTTGATTATACTACTTTTAGGATTGGATTTAGCTACTGTATTTATGCTCTATAAAGGGAGAAAAACAATAAGAAGTTTACGAACCAAAGCTATGATTATAAGCTATTTAAATAAGGAACTATTAGATAGATAAGGGAAAATCTATTAGTGCAAATTGAACATGGATAGCTTTTAAGCCAAATGAGAAGAATTTGGATATTAAGTGACTATAGAAACAACCAAGAGGGTTTATAGTTCATAAAGGGAAGAAAAGCAGAGCATAGATAGGACAAAAGGTAAAGAGGATAGATAGAATAAGACACAATACTCCTAGGTTTAAAGCAACCAAGAAAAGTGCTTAGTATGGTGGTCTAGTCCCTTTTAATATTATGCTTCTTACAGCACTTCCAAAGCATAACCCTTTTCATTATTTTATTTAACTTCCATAAAAAATGATTTGCAAACTCAATTAATCTATTGAAATTTGAACCTTAGTTATATATTAGATATTGAAAACCTTTAATTACATCTCATGATCTTTTACATTAAATGAGTAATGTACTTAATTTAGCACTTAAATTTAGTTTATTACATTCAATTGACTTGTCTAGATAGTCATACTTTAATTGACATAGTAGTTATAGTAAGTCCTCATAAGAAAGATCTGTGGACTCAATTTAGAATCCATTATATAACTTGTGATAGGTATACTTGTCTAAAATTTGTCTTGAATAGAATTGTGCTTAAAATTTAGAGTATAGGAAGACCACCATTAAAAATACAATAACATACCTATATTCACATGAGAACACGCGCATTAAGACAAACAAGAAATCCAAGTGAAATTAAAAAAAAAAAGATCCTTTCATAAGACTAAGTCTAAATGGTCAATTAAAAGGATTCATTAATATAAAAGACCACTAAATTGTAATTTTTTAAATTGATTTTATAACATGTTTCATTTTTAGATTAATTTAAATGTGAAATTTGTCTCTATGACAAGTTAAATTAAGTTTATTGGATTAATGTTTGTTTTATATTTTAGTGAATTTTATTGTTGAACAAAAAATTAAAAGTGTGCTTAAAAAGGAGATAAAACTTTTAACTCTAATTGAGGTCAAATTGACCATCTGTTCATTTATATAATAAATTTTAGTATAAATTCCATCAATTCATTAAGACAATAGAAAAAGAGATCACTCTAAGATTAAAATGTTCATTGATGTTGTTATAAATATATATGTGTATATATTATAAAGGAGAAAAGATCCTATCTTTTTTTTTTTTTTTTGGAGTTGGTAACTTAGCTTAGACCTGGGGGTATCGCCCCTTGTATATAAACCTCACCTCTTTTTAATAATATAAATTCTCACTCTTTTATATAGAAAAAGAAAAGCCCTCTTTAATTATCTTTTTAAGTCTTCCATATATATCAAAAATTCAAGTAAAAAGCCATAACTATCATGTCAATTTACCTTTATCTAATACAAAACAAAAAGCTCAAATTTTGAAGAAATATAAAGAGAGACAATAGGTTTTTTATAGATCATGTGGCTCCACCTCTCCTTCTAATGTGGACTGCAGTTTTGATCTCCTAATTGTGGTTTTTAATTTATAAAAACAAATTGAATAATTAAATTATATTAATCATAATTTTTATTAGTAATTAATATAAAATAAGTAAATAATATATGTTAGTTAAAAATAAAATTAGATTAAGAAAAGAAATCAAAACCAATTTTTATGATTTTTAAAAATTTTTAAACAAAAAGAAACCAAAACTAAATGCATAAACCAAAAAGTTATGAAATCGATTTTTTTAATTTGAAAATAAAATTTAAAAATTAAAAACTAAAAGTAAACAAAAAATAGTCCCTTAATACTTGATTGAATAAATGTGCTTATTTATAAACTATTTTATTTTCTAGTTTTGAAAAATGATTAAAATTGCAATAAGCTATCATAACTCATGAAAACACCGAAGTTTTTTGTAGGAGTTGTGAAAATCAATTGACAAAATGGTTCTCTCTTTATTTTAGTTTCATTATGGCTCTAGTTATTGTTCATATAATATTGCACTAACTATGTTTTTTCTAAATTCTTTTTATCACAAACAAAAAAAAATGATATCTTAAATTTATTCTTCACCTTCTTGACTTTTTGGTCTTCAGTTATCTAATTTTCTATACAAGAAAATTAAATAGCATTTCACTTGATGAAAGTTAGATCTTCAATTGATTGTTCTTATACAAACAAATGCATGACTTAATGTGAAAGATAAGGAATTTAGTGCTCCATTAACTTTTTTGTATATCTTTCTTAATAAGTACATGTTTATTTGTGTTTTAATGAAATATATTTTTCTATCCATTTTTTAATTATTAAAGCTTTTTTTGTGAGCATATATGTGTCTAAAAAAGATATATGCTAGAAATCACATGATTATTTATTTGTGAAAGTCCATATTATGCTTTTATATGTAAATGTTATCTTAATTGGCACTAGTATGGTGATAAAATGCATTTAAATCATTATCACCTTATCTTTCTAAATGTGTTTATAAGGACTGCAACATGATGAAAAGGATCCACAATCCTAAATGTTGAACCAAGGACGGTTTCAACCTGAGTTTTGATGATAACAAAACTTAATTATTACTAATGATTTGAGTTTGCTTTATGAAAGTCAAAGATAGGTTTATTTCAAGATGATTCCATGTTGAAAGCTTGAAGTTTGATGGACTAAGATGAAATTAAAAGAAGGACAAGAGATATGGAAGCAACAAGACCTTATTTAGGGTATCTTTTATTCAATTATAAGTTTTACTTGTTATACAATTGACCTAGGAGCTCAATTTTGATCATGCATTGCACATAGTTTTTAAAAGTGGTATAAAGTTTCATATCATAGTCATTGAATTATTTTTGTTATTCATATGGTCTAAAATTATTTTTAAATCTTTTTTGAAGTTTTATTCAATTTTTAGATAGTTAAGAATTGTTTTAGCCATTTGTTTGCATTTTTATAATTAAAATTCATTTGGTTTTAGTCCTTTTGTTGACATAACTCAAATCTGTCCACATTTGAATTATCATCATTCAATCTGATTTTTCAATACCCAAATCATTTTTTATTGCTTAAAAATTATCATACACATTTTTTCAAAGGTCTTAAGAGTGTACTAGAAGTCTATTTCATTTTCTTTAGTAGTCAAAACAATGAATGAAGCTTTAAGAAGACATATTACTCAAAGTTATCTCTAACACTTCTATATTTCCTTATTTAGAATTAAATCAAGATAAACCCTAAATCGTTTAAGACAAAATGCAAGAAACAATAGAACAAACCCTATCAGCCTCCTAAACCTCTCCAAACTCTCAAATCATGTTTTCTAGCTCTAAAAAAACAAAAATTGATAAATCAACTTCTTCAATCTCTCCAAGTTATCTTTCTCTTATCCTTATCATCTTAAATTTGTTTGGTTAATTGCAAATTTTGTTTTTTATATTAGAATATGTGTGTATGATTGTAATTAATCACAGTTTCTAATTTATTGAGTGATCATATTGATAGATTGGAGCATAAACTCTCAAATGTAACAAATTTGTTTCTGTCTGTTCTGATCTATTTTAGATATTAATTTTCGATACCTAAATCTATTTCACAAATTCCAATTTTTGTATTTCGATTTTCTTAAGGTGTGTGCCTTGCCCTCTCTTCTCTACTCTCTTTACTTTTCATATTGTGTATTATCATTTTAGCATTCATCCTTGCATATCTCATTAAATCAAATAGGTTAGGTGTTAAGTTTTAATTCCGTAATAAATTTTTTTAATACTCAATTCACCCCCTCTTGAGTGCCTTTAAGGTTTACACTAAAACTTGTTATAATATTTCAGCCTACAAATTTTAATGGTGGTTGTGATTAAACTTAGATTTAGGAAGTTAATAAAACCATGTATGTATGATGTAACATTTAAGATGATCACAATGTTGGACCTTCTTAAAACAATTTAAACTTATAAAATAGTTAATAACCTTAATCATATCAACTTTAATTAAGAGGAAATCAACTAGGGAATATACTATGATGTTTTTCTAAATTTCACATTCATTATCATATTCCATACTATAATTTTCTTTTATAATATATCATTTTTTATATTTGTAGCTTTCTTGACATTTCACCTATCAAAATGATCAAACAATGGCTGGTTTCTTACAAAATCATATTCTTGGAAACAATTTTTATTAATTAAGAAAGATATTCTTTGAACTTGCATGGGCTTCCTATTGTGAAAAAAAGATAATTCGAGACTTTTGTACCTTATGTTACAAATTAATCACTTATTATTATCTCTATTTGGCAACTAACCTTAATAATGCTTAGCTAATACAAACTGTTGTGTTTTACACTTGTTTTTGAAATATTATAGATATATATAGGTAGCCTCAAAAATATTATAAGTAATGCATTAATTAATTGTTAATGTTTAAGTACTTTCCAAGTTTTTTGTGATTGGTAATTGAACTTGTGTAAAATTAAATTTTCATGTCTATCAAGTATATTTTCAATTTTAAATTTTCAAAATATTTTATAAGACACTTTCTTTCGGCTCTAGCCACTTACATCTAATTAATTTTAGTAAAGGAATAATTGAACAATATGAACAATCCAAATGCTAGTGTAGAAATAAATAAAAAGGATGTAGTAGGGAATGGTGCAATGAAGTTGCATTTAATCTCATAGGTGGTTCAGGAAATGAAGAACAAAAATTTAAAAAAAACTATTATCTTTCCGAATCTAATTGGAAGATTATTAAGGCATGTCTTCAAACAAAATTTAATAATAGTATACTAAAGTTCAATTGAAGGACAAGAATAATGGATTAAGGACCAGATTGAACACTTCCAAAATTTTACTAAAAAACCAAAATCAGTTAAAACTCCTTAATTTTTAAAGTTAATGCCATAGATGAATGTTGGGACAATCTATTTAAGTAAAATATTACGTTGCTTATCAATCAATATATTATTGTAATTTTTTCCAATATATAGTTTTCATAATTATAGGTGTATGAAATGCCATAGATTTAAGAAAAAAAGATGTTAGGAATTTTTAGACTTGTGTTATATTTATGGAATACTGTAGCAACTATTTATATGCAAATCCATTCCCTAAATCTCCACCAAATGATGAAGAATATCAAGTTGAAAGTTCTCCTTCTAAGAAAAAGAAATCCCTTAAAAGAAGAAGGGTAAAAGGGCATACTATACCATTCTAGAAAATGTCTTGGATACGACTAATGAAACATAAAAAAAAGGAGAAATGAGTTACTTTAAAAAAATTTGGTGATGACATCTTATACTAGAAATAATGGATTTAAAGCTTCATAAATTAAAAAAGAGATTAATACTCTAAAGGAATGTTTCATATCCTTACTTGATATAGGAATTAAGGGTGCCTAATGTGTAAAAGAATAAAGGCATTACATGATTCACCACTTTATAGTGAGATTTTTATGGACATGCCAAATGCAAGAAAGATAGATTGGATTTTGTCTCTTTAGTTATATTTTCATGTTACTAAGTATTTAGCTATTGCTAGTCTGTTCACTTTTATATTAAGAAGAATTCCATGGTTTGAACATCCTAAGTGCATGTTTTAAATGAACTTCTTAAACAAATGTAATGTGAAATTCTTAAATTTATGTTATATAATTTGGTTTTTAAGAGTAGTTTTATCATTTATATTTTAATAACTTTATATAATCATTAAAGATGGTATTATCAATACATGTCCTACTTATAAAATGATGAATCTAATTCAAATGATGAAATGATAAAGACAATTTTGATTACTTTAGTTATGGAAGAATGCAAATATTTACATTTACATAAGCAACCATGTAGAACTTCTACTCTATGATATCATGCATAGACATTGTAACTTTTAAATGTAAATCCTATAAGGATTTATAAGAACTTAAAAATGAAAAAAAATTATATGACTATATAATGAGACGAAAAGTTTATGAGGTTGTAAAGTTAGTAGGTCATTTAATTATTGAGGAGAAAGTTTCAATTTTCTTGATAATAAAAAGGCTTAGCTAGAAAGATGGTGTATTGAAAAGTATATTGGAAAAATCTTATTTGTAATTAGCCATCTTGTAAAAATGGTATTACTCCACCATCATTTACTATTACAACTCTTGAATTTCAACATGATTCTAACTACTTTTAGTCTTTTTTAGTCATTTCTACTATTTTTATTATACCTTTATATTCAGTTAATCATTTTAATAATAAACTTTTTTAAAATTTTTGTAGGAGAAATAAACTATTCACATATTTATGCACATGTTAAAACCAATGAAAATATATCATTTAGAGGTAAAAGAATTAATCCAACTCAAAATACTATATGTTGTTGTGCATTTGACGTGCCTTTCATAATGGAGATTAAGCATCACAAGTGGTTTCAAGCAAGGCAGAAGGAGTGGGATGTGTTGGAGAGCTTCAGAAGCAAGGAGAAACACTTAAACAAGCCCAATAAAGTGATATTAGGGCAAAAGATCCATTGGAGAATCTTGGATGCTTAATGACACAATCGTTAGCTAAATATGTTATAAAGGCTCTTAATAATTTAATGGTGGATCTATATGTAAGATAAGAAGCAAAAACCCTTGGAGACATGGCAATTAAGTTTATAATGATGATTCAAGGCTTGGATCAATGTGTTAGACTTGTTGAAGAAGGCCAGACCTGTTGCACAACTTGGAATAATCAATATGTAACAATTAGGCTGTTTTGAGCATCTTTAGGCCAACTATTTTGGCTTTGTATTTTAATTATTTAGAAATGTTAGTTATGCTGTCTAGGATCCAAACAAGTGGATTCTAGCCTTAAATAAGCCTATTTACATATTAGGATTATTTTGGGCCTATCCTTATACCTAATAAAATAAATCTAAGTAGAGGATTCCTTCGTAACTTCTAACTCTTCTAGCAATTCCTTAACCTCCTTCTCCTGTGACTCCAAAGAACATGGATGAATCAATGCCTGCCACAGTAGATTAGAATAGAGAAAAATAGATGGATCATTTCAAATGGAACTAACTCTGATAAAATTATAAAATTAAAAATCAGAGGGATGCTTTATTACTCTTAAAACACCAAACTCAATCCCTTCATTATGAAGGCTAAGGAGAAGCTCCCCTTCACGGACATTAAAAAGTGCCATTTATGTACCTATAAGTGGCCATCCTAAAGTGATGGGTACCTTGATATCCTCTTTTATATCCAAAACCAAGAAATCAATAGGAAAAATGAACATGTCCACTTTGAATAACACATCCTCGATGATTCCTTTTGAATAAGTCATTGAACGATCTTTCAGTTGTAACGAGACTATATTAGGTTTGGACTTTTTTACTCTTACCTTCTTAAAGATAAACATGGGAATCAAATTTATACTGGCTCCTAAGTCCATCAAGGCCCTATCAATTCAAAGATTACTTAAGGTACAATGACTGGTGAAACTACCAGGTTCCTTAAGCTTTGAAGGTAACTTCTTAAAAATGATAGTTGAACACTCTTTATTCACCTTTACACTCTTGTATTCTTCCAACTTCCATTTCTATGAAAGAATTTCCTTGAAAAATTTTACATATGAGGGAATTTGTATAATCACCTCAGCAAATGGGATATTTATATGCTTCTTCTTAAACATCACAACAAAATTCCCAAATTTCTTATCTAAGCTCAAATTCTTCAAACTCTAAGGATATGGAATCCTAGGTTGTAAAGTTACGTATTTAGATTAGCAAATAACCTAGGTTGTCTATCCTCCTTATCACTTTAATCTTCTTTCCCATTCTTCTTCTCATTCACTTCATCTCTGTCATTCTCATCACTCTTTACCACTTTCTCTTCTATTTTCTCTTCATTGTGCTTCTTATTCTCTTCACCAACACTCTCCACTTCTTTACCACTTCTCAAGGTATTGACCTTAACATGTTCTATAGGATTTAAGCATTCCACACATATTTAAAAAAAAATGAAATAACAATATAAATTGAAAAAAAAAAGAAAGAAAATAGTAAAAACACAAAGAAAGCTAAGATTCAACACCTAAATTACTTAATCTAAGGTCTAAACATGAAAAAATATGAAAGGAAGATGAAAAAACACCAAAACCTTAAGAAAATGAAAGGACAATGAAAGGCTACCTAAAAGGGAGCCAAAAGTGATGAATTTTCTCCACATTTTACCTTTTATAGGTCCTCTCTAGGGTTTGGGCAGTTTTCAGATCTATTCGGTCAATTTTGCCCCTAAAAATAATAAAAACGCTGTTGTTTTACAAATTCCGTTAAAGTCCTAGAACTTGACAACGTCTGCTCTTCTTCACCTTTTGTATTCTGACACTTTCTATGCACCTCCAATAGCCTTGAAATTTGGTATCTAGATTATTTATAGATGTTCTTTGAGTGCATAAAATTTTAAAATAATATGAGATCTAAATGTTTATGTAATACATCATAAACTTTACCTATAACAAATATAGTGTTCAATTGAGCTTGTCTTCTACTTTTCTTTATATACTCTTCATGGATTGTCATAAGGCCTTAAAATTTGGTGTGGAACTTTATAAGATGATTCTTTAAGTTCTAAAATTTATTCTATACCTCATCTAGTTCCAATTTTTTTCCAATTCTATTAAAAACTTGATCTTTTCAACTTGTATTTACATCATAAGGTCAAATATACATGTAAACTAAAACAAGAACACAAAATAAGCATCAAAACATCAAAATATGGATGAAATCATATTGAAAATACATATTAAAATATCGTAAAAAACATTCCTATCAAATACCCCTATCCTTGAACTGTTTCGTATCCTTAAACAACAACTTAAACAATTCATTTGAAACAAAACATTCCTATCAAATACCCCTATCCTTGAACTGTTTTGTATCCTTAAACAACAACTTAAACAATTCTTTTGAAACAATCTTGATCAAAACCCGAAAACCAATTGGATGAAACAAGATTCAATAATCACCTTTAATTTGAATCATAAATCTCAACTCCATTATGATCTCAAAAAAATTTATCACAAGCGAAGCACAAAGTTAGTCAAGAAGTGACCCCATATGCATAATACCAAATTTCCAAGCCATTTCATATAGTGCTTCACATGAACCTAGTCGAGGATGATATAAA
>JAOXYD010237584.1:0-17384 GCA_028565735.1 Pinacopodium congolense | reverse complement strand
AGGCCATGTTTAGTTTAGCTTTTATGTTTGGTTTTGGTTTTCTGTTTTTCTAAACACAAAAATCGATAAAGAAAACATACTAATACAACACAAAAATCGATAAAGAAAACATAATAACCAATACAACAACCACAACAAAAAATAACAATTCACAACTCAACTAAACATCCCCTTAGTTTATCAAGTTTCTATCATATTTTCTTAGATCTAATGTTATATTTTTATTTTTTTCAAACTCTCACTTCAATTTTATGGGCCATGAAAGGGTATATTAGAATTTGACAAATTTTCGAAAGTGAAGGAAGAAGTTAAAAATATAGTTCCAAAGATTTATAATGACCTTTGGGCGTTTAATAAGGAAAAAGAGGTTACTAACAAACAAATGTTAAAGCATCTCAATAAGTTAGAGAGAGAGAATTCAATGGTGAAGGATATAAATGTAAGCCTAAAGGTTGAAAGTGTTAGTTTATAGTAGGATTTCTAAAGGCTTGACTTCAAGTTCAACATCATTTGTCACTATCATAGCTTTAAGTCTTTCAATAATTGGAACTAGGATAATCTCGTTAATGCAATGATCCAATAATGGTAGGTTTCAAGGTTTGTAGGAAGCTTGCTCAAAGTAAGTTTTGAAATCTATCTTTCAAATATCTAAATATTATTAAAACTTTTATTGAACCTAATCCAACTATGATTGAAGAGGTTAATAAGCTTTATGGCATTAAAGAGGACGTTGAATTTACTAGCCCTCCTAGTAAGTATTCACCCATCCTTGATGATTACAATCCTGCTTCTTTTAAGTGTCTACCTCTCTCATTCTAGGCCTCTAGTTTCATTTTCATTATCTATGTATGGTGGTATATCTATATAAATGGCTAGATGCATTTAGACCTTTTTTTCATTTAATGTTGATTTAAATTTTTCAAAATTTTATATATGTTTTTATTTCATAATTGAATAATTTTGAGCATATTCAAACCTATTAGCGAGCCTATAAGTCTAAATCCCACTGGCTTAACAAATTTTGGAGAAAATAAGTTGAACTTGATATGTTTAAGGAGTCCAACTCCTTTTTAGTAATAAATGTCCAAGAAATTAATTCGAACTTAATAAGTTTAAGGAATTTAAATTTTTTTGCCCTAGCAAATTTATGAGAAATTAAACTAAACTTTATATGTATATGGAGTTTAGCTCTTTTGCTTTGGAAATTTTTAGAGAAAATAAACTAAAGTTGACATATCTAAAGCTTATAGCTTTTTTGCCTTGACAAATTTTAAAGAAATTAAAATGAAAATGACATCCATTTGAATTCTAACCCCATTACTATGAAAATTTTCAAGGAAATTAAACTAAACTTGCTAGGTTTAAAGACTTTAAATCCTTCTCCTTGACAAATTTCATATAGCTTAATCTGAAATTGATAGATTTGAGGAGTTTATTCACAAAGCTTAATCCGAAATTGATCGATCTAAGGAGTCTAACTTAATTACCTTGACAAATTTTAGAGAAATTAAAATGAACTTGATAGGTTTGAGGAGTAACCTACCATTGTTTTAAAAAAGATGTTGATATCTTTGTCCTTTTATTATAGTCCTAGGCTTTTAAGATCTAAGTATTATCTTTAACAAGGGAGTTAAATGGGCTTCTCCTAATCCTAAGAAATCTAAGTATTATCTTTAACAAGGAATTTGAAGGGACTTCTCCTAATCCTAAGCCTTTAGTCCTATATATTTTTTATTTTTACACTAGGGACATAAAGGGACTTCTGTTAAACTTAAGGCCTTTATGAATGCATGTTTTTATTAAGCCATGGATTTAGAGAGATATCTATTGCACCAAAGGCCTTAGGTTTTTCAATTCTTACTTCAAGTTAGAGAGTTAAAGGGACTTCCTTCGGCATGAGATCTTTATGCTTATAGGTATTTTACTTTACACTCAAGAGGTAAAAGGGATTTCTCCTGGATGTAAGCTTTTAAGCCTATAAGTTCTCCATTAAATCAAGAAGTTGAGGGGACTTCCTTTAAAGTTAAGACCATTAAGCATATGTGGTTTTATTTTTAGTGCCTAAATTTCATTTGAAAGAAAATGGGATAAAATTTATGTTTTATGCATATAATTTTTTCAAACGATGCATATTTCTTAATGATTGTGTTATCTCTTAGAAACACAAAAAATAGAAACTTTGTCTCTAAAGTTTTCAATGAAGAAAACTTTTGTTTCATGTCTACTATAAGCTCAGAGATCATTTGGCTACATGATCTCCTTCTAAATCTTGGTTTTTCTTAAATTCAATTTTTTTCATAAAAAATTGATAACACTAGTCTTGTTTAAATTGTAACTCATGAATGCACAAAGCATATAAAAGTCAATTGTGACTCCATCTAGGAGGCTTAAGATTGCTAATTCATTATTGTTCTATATATCTCCATCAATATATAGGAAGTAAATATTTTCACCAAATCTATGACATATCAACAACAATAATTTCTTGACAAATTGATGTTTTAAGCCTATTAACATCAATTTGTTGGCGGTGTCAATATTATTAACTATGAATTATGGCAAAGAAATTACTTGTAATTTAGGTTTAACATTAATAAATAATACTAAGGTTGATTATAATTTAGGTTTAACATTAATACATAATATCTAAGGTTGATTTTATATAATATCGTCAAAGGTTGATCTCATACCTCATTAAAGGCGAATTTTGTTCCTTTTTTACAATTAAGAATTTGAAAATATTTCCTTAAATAAGATCAATTAGATGTACTTAAATATTTATAAGATAAACTAGTATTAAGAGCTAAAATTCATCTTGCACTTTATATATATTGAGAATTTTATATTAAAAAAAGACAAAATTTTTGGTCAAAGGTTCTCTTACTCAAAATCATAGACTCCTTACCTTCTTTTTTAGTTTTGAAATTTCACATGATCAATCTAGATATTATTTAACACAAGTCAAATATGCTACTAAACTCCTTTCTTATGCAAGTCTCACATATTTTAAAATTTTACATAATCTTATAGAATATAAAACTCATTTTTCTACGAATGATGGCTTCTTACTCATCCAGATATTACTTATACAGTTCACATTATTAGTGAATTGATACTTGCTTCATATACCTATCTTATGATGTTGTTCAATGCATCATTCTCTATCTTAAAGATATGTTATTATATAGCCTTCATTTTTTCTAGACATTTGGTTCTTATTATAAGAGTTTATTCTGATGCTGTTTGGTTCTTATTATAAGAGTTTATTCTGATGCTGGTTTTGTAGGTGATTTGATTTATTTATGTTCTACCAATTGTTTTTCTTTCTTTCTTTCTTAATGATTCATTAATCTCTTAGTGAAGAAGAAGAAAACAATTATCTCCTACTTTAGTAGTGACATTGAACATAATGTCATTTTTACATTTAAACTTATTTTTTTGGTTGGTTACTTCAACATATATAGACATTTCACATACACTGGCTCCTATCCTCCATTATAATAATCTCAATGCTTTCTATATTGCTAACAATAATGACCTTCATGAGTAAACTAAATATATTTAGATTAATTATCATTTTATATATCTTTATATTATTTAGAAAACCAACTAACTTATTTTCATTTCACTCATTTGGCCAATTTCATACTCTTATCTCCAAATTCCAACTAACTAATCTTGAGTCATCTTGAATTTAAACGGTGATGTTACATTCTCTAATTAGTTATAAAATTACATCATCTATATCTATTTAGTACTTATGATATCAGTTAGGATTGAATTTAATAATAAATTATGGTTTATTTTATTTGAATGTATCTTTTAGTTAAACTTAGTGTATAAATAGTCTTGTCCATTATATATAAGACATCACATAATGAAATACAAATTATCTTTTTTTTTTCATTTTTAGGAGCAATAATATAATATAAGGTAAAGTGAGATTTTCATTTAAGCATGAATAGATAATGTAACCTAGAAAATATTTCATACACATATAACTAATCATGTAAGTGTTTACATAGAAATACTCACAGATTATTATCTATATATTAAAGGCCCTTTCTGAAATAATTTGTTGATAAGTTTCTCATTTATTCCAAAAGATATGTGTGTCTTTATCGCAATGTATTTTTTGCCTATGGGTCTTTCATATGTGTTCACTTTTCAATCTTTATCTAATCAGTGCATTTAATTATAAAGGAATACATAATGCATTCTAATTAGCTATTTTCCTATATTCAATCTATATAGGTTATCTTTCAAAATCCACACATAGGAGTCACTTTTTTATATAGGATATCATATAATTTTAAATCAAATTCTATAGGGCCCATTATATTTGTCCCATATTAAAATATCCCAACATCTCCCACTAACACATGGGACTCAATAGGCATTATGTTTCTAACTTTCATTCTTTGTAAAAAAAAATATATAAATATGTAACAAGTATACTTTGAGAGTTTTTATGAGGTTTATTTGTGAGGAGGACATAATTTCTCAATTAAAAAAATTGGAGTAAACTCAGCATGCGTACTTAGATCATTTATAGCATCAATCATGTCATTTTACGTGTGTGTGTATATGTGTGTGCTTTATATTCATACTACCTTTTATTTTTAAAAAAGTAGGCTTTTTTAATACATTCTAATGCAAATTAAAATTTATAATGTTTTCCTCATTTCTCTACCTTCATATTAAATTAACTCACTTTTTAAGAATACTACGTTAAATATAATCATTCATGATGCCTTTAGCAACATTCAAAAACAATGAATATTAACTCAATTATATGGGATTAGAATTTGAGTTAAAAAAAAAGACATCAAATTTTGAAGTTCATGTAGCCTCAAGGATCCTCAGTCAATATAATTTGAGATAATGACTTATATTATCCTTAATATTGACTATGCGTACATGGTATGATTCATATAATATGATTTTAAGTTTCTTTTCATCATAGATTATGTTCATAATAATGCACAAATGATAATTCAAATATACCTAATTTTTTACTTCAATTTACTTATCCATTCATTAAATACCCTTTTAAACTCTTATGTGACTTTTTAGGACAGACTGGGTGAACATATTATTTCTTTAGCCTATAAACTTACTAATAAACCAGCTTCCCTTTTCATGCACAACATATCAACATTTGTATTTTAAATGAAAATTTTTTTCATCTCTATTCCTCCATAGTAACGGAGGCAATCACCTAAATGGGAAGGTGTCTTGTATGTGTCCTACATATTTCTTTTGCTGAGAAATTAATGTTCAACTCTCATTCAAGCAATCATTATATAATTGAGCACGTAAATTAAAATCAGGCATTCTCATGTTCTTATAACTAAATTTTTATATAAAGTTCACCCTAGAAACTAATATTTGGTACTTAATAAATATATGTTACATAAAATATTCAATAGATATCACAAATTAAATATCATTATTGATAATAAGTACTTTCAATATTCATATCAAAGAAATAAAATTAATAAATTTAAATTTAAATGATCCTAATAATTTGACATGAATAGAAAAGACGTTTCTATTAGTCAACCTGTCATAAGATGTACAATCATTTTTCTTGTAGGAATGTATTTAATATTGACTTCTCTTCGAGCTATTATATCATTAACATAATTATATTAGTTATCATTATACTTCATTCTGCAATGATACGGAGAGTCCTTCGTACATGCAATTGTTGCATAACTATTGTAATGTATCATTGCAGGGTCAATAAAATGCATAGTTACATTTAAATTATCTATGAAATACATCGGCCTTATAATCTTTTATATTGTTGCTAAAAATGTTGTGAACTTAGATTTCATCAATGAAAAAGTAATACAATTAAACTTATTAATAAAAAATGACATCAGTATGGGTTGCACACTCTATGAGATGACATGATATGAGTTTATTTGACATTAATATGTAATTTTAAGTTCAATTTGGTAACAAAAAAGTTTTTAAGGGGTTAAAGTGCACTTAAAATCAACTTTTGAGGACCGAAACAAGCTTCTTTTTTTAATGTTATATTATTGTTTCATGAAGCATGAAATTTCTAGCTTAATCAACTCTTCCAAATCGTTATAGTAGCTTCTAGCATTCTAGGGTGAGTTTGGTACAAGCAGGAGTTTAGTAATGTTGAAGTTAAAGCTTGCTTGATTTATCGCTGCTTGAACTAGAACTTCTGATTATCGAGGGGTTGTCCACTGCTCTACTATATTAGACTACTACTTTCTTCGTCCTCATGCAGTAATTATAGGGGTTTATTCATCAACTTTGCGAGGGGCAGAATATGCCATTTAGACTAAATTAGATCCACCGCGGCACAACCCACTTGCTAGTGATCTTCAGGGACGGGGACGAGGCATAAGCAACCTTTCTAATGTTTTGTCTTAGGATGGAGGGGCTGAGATTGAGGAAATTGAGCGGAAGATCATGATTTGATGACCCAAAGGATAAAGATGCTAAGATAAGGGGTAGTAGTTTGGTTCTACTGGTGGCCCAAGTTGAAATAAGTCAGCGAGTCCAGATCCAACTTCAACAACAAAAAGATGCCACCGTCTCAATTCGTCGTTCCCAGCTTTACCTCATCTGACTTCCATGCAAAGCCTCACCAGTCACCACTCTGGATGTTGCATTCTCTTGTACAAATTTTTATCTTTAAATAGTATTTTACTAATATTGATCAATATTAGTACGAATGTCGGTTAATTTTTTAAAATTATAAAATAATTATTAAATTTTATAAAATTTATTGAACTATTTATTTTGCATATTTTACAATATAATTTCAACTTACTTCAAATATTCAATTAATACAATATATATAATATAACTTTCATATAATATTTATATCTATTAATATCAATTTTCACATATTTTTCAAATAATTACAACATGAATTAATATAAATAAAATAACAATCATTAAACTATCATAACTTAATATTAATACATCAAAATTCACATAAATTAATAATAATATACAACAAATAACTATTTTCTTCATTCTTATTAATACTAATATTTATCTATTTCTCAAATAAATATCAACTTGAATAAATATAATAAAAATAACAAAAACATAGATACATATTATTAAATATCAATAAATCAATGTATCATCAAATAATAATTCTCAATCATAAAATTATAATCAAATGCATTCAAATATTATATAATAAATAATATATAGAAAAAAAATACTACAATTAATATGGCTATCTAGTATAAAAACTACTTATGTATCAATAATACAAATATTAATATATATTATATTACAAATAATATATATTATTGAAATTAATATATATATATATATATGTAACATAAGTCACGCTCGTAGCCTTAAAAGATCACACAAGTGACTTTAAAAGATGACAACCGTGTGGCCATTTTGTGTAAGAGGGAGAAAAAAAGCTGCACAGATTTTACAAAATTTGTGTGCTAACCTAATTTTAGGTCCATATTTCGAAAATTGATATAAAATCAACTTGTACAAATTGATAGAAGTGATACCGATTGATATTTAAACTTTATATAAAATTTATTTGTGTCACTATTTTTTTGTTGATACGGTATAAGTTGGCGGAAAGTGTTAATTTGTATCTGTATTAAAAAAACTGGCTTCACTACATAAATCCACCTTATGTTTTCAATGAAATCTTCAAGGGACTGTTTGAAATTGTTTCTGATTTTTATTTTTAATTTTAATTTTTTAAAATGTATATATTAAAATTAGTATAAAAATTAAAATATAATATATAAATAAAATATAAAATTTTAAAAAATAAAAATTAAATCAAACGATCTTTAAATTTTACAGTCATGAGTGCCGGGGGAAAGAACAAAAGAAAAGAAAACCTAAACTAAACCTTAACTAAGATTGAAAAAATATCACTTCCTAAACTACCATATGTTTCTCTTCTTCCAATCTTCAAATCTCCTCTTTTTTACGTTTTTAAGCTTTTTTTATATGTATTTGGAGGCCACTAGGATTTTGGGGATGTTTTGGGGAAATTTGGTCAAGGTATCCATTAAAAATCATAAAAACAACATTGTTTTGTTAATTCCATTTAAGTCCCATAAATTTACAACTTTTGCCTCTCTTCACATTTTCTACTCTAACTCCTTTTATACACCTCCAATGGCCCTGAAATTTGGCATGTAGACTCTTCACATGATGTTCTAACACTACATAAAATTTTATAGTATTTGGAGCTCTAGAATGTACCTAATGCCTTCCCCAAATCATCTATACCAAATTTGGAGCTCAACTAAGTTTGTCTTATTCTTTCCTTTGTGCAGTCCTTATGACTTGTTGAATAACCTTGGAATTTGGTGTGAAACTTCATATCATGATGCTTTAAGTTTTCAAATTGATTACACATACTTTATAGTTTCATAAATTCCTCAAAATGCTCATGAAATTGTTTCTAATTATGATTTTGAGCTCCTTTTTTTTAAAATTCTTTTCAACCCAATTAAGTCTAAATAGCTTTGAACTTATAGTATAATCAAAGAATTCATAAATAGGAAAATTTTAATAAATATTTAGGAGAAAAAATATAGTGAAACATGGTATAAAAATCAATATAAATCATTACTAATAGTAGAGATGCTCTTTATGTTAATTATAGATGCAATGATCCAAGGTGGTTTAGAATGATATGCTAGTTATCCATGATTGATCCTTGTAATTTTGATATCAACAATACTACATACAAATTATATGACGCACTTCATCCAAGTCAAATTTGATGAATGATTAATGCAAGTAGTTTGTATCATAATTACCACATAACCTTTTAACTAATTGTGATTTTGCATAAAAATTGTTGTATTTTAGTAATATAGAAGAAGAAATGATAAAATGTTACATTATGAGTATTATTTACTCTTGAAGATAGCAAGTTCAATGTGATGATCTAATCTATAGAAATTGAAATTACCTGTAAGACCTTGTTTAGGGACATATACAGGTAGCTTGTTACAACGTATTGGTAGGTTAACACAGTAGTACTATATAATAATTAATTGTAAGTGGTATAAATGTAGTTTGGGTGATAGTGTAATTTCTCATCTATATTGAAACTTCACTAGGAAGTCATGCATTATATGTTAGGAATCATACATGTCGAGACTGTTCATTCAAGCAGAAATATTTTTTGGCTGAATACTTAAGTGGTGTTAATCCATTTAACTATCAACACTTTACCGTTTGAAAGAAGACAGTTTTGATGTGGGCTTTTTAGGATGTCGCCAGTCAAGAAGGTAATGCGCATAGGTTTTGTTTGAATTTGTGGGTTTAATGTTATCACTACCACTTATAATATTTTGGCTTTAAAAATCATGTTTATGGTTTAGTTACGAGAGACTTCATAGAGTGTTGATCATTCCACCATTACTTAATTGTTGAAGAGTTTCTATAATGAAAGATGATGTGCATGTTGGACATTTGCGATGGGAGTGCAATGAAGATTTGGCATCTTTATTGTTATGGTTTGTAATCTTATTCGGAATTGTGTATAATACCTACGCATAGAATTTGATCATTTTTTTGAACTAGAATGCAAAGCATATTTTAAAGGTTTATCAAATCTGTGAAGTTGCAGGAGTCTTATTATGAATCCACCAAATTTGACACATCATAAGGGAACTTCGGTTATAGTAAGACGACATTGAAGAGGAATGTATATAATTTTTATACCATCTTCTTTAGTAGCAAATCCATAAATACTTTGTGTAGTTGTATAGTAGTATATGTTGAATTTTTCTTTGTTGATGTTCATATGTTAACAAAATATCCATCGTATTAAATGATTTTCATGAACCTCATAATTAGGCAAAGTAGTATAGTTTTTCCTCGGATTATTAATTTCCAATATAATGTACCTATTTTTAAAGTTGAACAATTGTTCTAACCTGATGTATTGAATCCATGTACAAGATGTACGAGGTGTTAACAATGGTTATATGTTATAAACTGTGATAATGTTTCAATACTATATGTATTGAATCCATGCACAGAATGCACTAGGTGTTAATAATGGTTATATGTTATATAACTGCAATTATGTTTACAAATTAAATGTATTGAATTCGTGCACAAAGTGCATTAGGTTTTAATAATAGTTGTTTGTTATATAACTACAGTTATGTTTGCACACCAGATGTATTGAATTTGTGCACAGAATGCACTATGTGTTAACAATAGTTGTATGTTATATAACTGCAGTTATATTTACACACCAGATATATTGAATTCGTGCACAACAAATGTATTGAATGTGTGAATAAAATGTAATAAGTGTTAACAGTGGTTGTATTTTATATAACTACAGCTATGTTTTTAGGCTAGATAAAGGAAGCAAGGTTCTTAATTGGCCACAGATACTATTAGAATGAGTAAAGGTCCTGCTCATTGTAGGGATAAATAAAGAGTTACACAAGTTGGTGGTGGTAATGCATAAGGACATAGATTTTCGTTCAATAAAAATGTTCTGTTGCATTTTCTTATGTAATTCATGTAATGGTTGGACTCATTATTACTATTGGTTGTATATAATAAGATGTGATAATGTTTACAGGCTTAAAAAATTAAGCAAAGTTCTATTTTTCACCTTCCAGTTCAGAAGTAATGCCTTCTCTTCGCTCCTCTCCAACTGTAGCTTCCATACTCCTATATTGTATAGTCTTCATTGTATTATTTTAGCTTTTGCGAGTTGTCTTAGACCAGCTACTATAGCGTACTAGGTGTTTAAGCCCATATTGCAATCTCGATTTCTATAAAATAAAGACGATTAGCACTAAATTAAGACACGCAATGCAAGTTATTTTTTATTGTGAAAAAGATGTTGAGAATGTTTATAACCTCACCTTAACTTTTCTATAGTTTTGTGGACCAAACTTGTTAATGTCTATGCTTTATTAATGCTTTATTCGTCCTAATAAAAAATCTATGAACTATTACCCCAATGAAATGGCAGATTTCCACAGATATGGTCCAAATAAAAAATTTGCATGTAACATAAATAATTTAATAGCATAACATATGGTAGCAATAAGAAATTTTGCCCACATATAAAGTTTCAACACATAACTATAATTACTAACTCACCATAAGAACAACAACATAACTACTCATTGAAGGAGCATATCCTTTCTTCCGAATGTTTTCTTAAAACAGTCTCCCCTAACTGCATAAGTTGCTGAGAATAAATTACCTCCATGCCATCTGTTCACACTCATCCAACTCAATGACATGGCATAAAAGATTACACTAACCCTATTGGATGGACTGGGGCACATAACCACTCCTAATATGTGTAAAATGAAGTTCTTATGAAAGGAATCTTCTTCTTGCGCAACTATCACTTTCTTTAGAATAAGCTTTGTAGGTATTTTATTTCAATAACATTATAATTACAACTTAACATTTTAAGGTTAGCATCTGTCTCATGTGATGGTACACATTTAGAGCTATTTGGAACACCCGAAATCACATTGTCACTACAAATATCTTATACTTTGTCCTCCCTAATCACTAACATTAGATCATTGGGATTGAAACACTTACACAACCAATAACATAGGTTGTTCTTTATTATGAAGCATTTCATCCCCAAAAGCTTACCAAAACTCATTTGTTGGAGCTAATTTTTTTGTAGTATTCTTAAAATATTTACCAGCTTATACACCTACATATAACACTACATCTGACAAGTTTGCAATTAGTGAAGGTAAATTATACATAAAAAACCACACTATACTTAAGACTTACATATGTTATTCATAATAAATTTCTTACTTGTGAACAGTTATGCTCACGAAGATGCCCATTAACATCTTCCTATTTATGAATCAACATGATAGTTAAATAATAATAGAAGTGTATGAAACATTATACATCTTACAAATGCATCTTAATTAGTGTATCTCATACCAAATAGAACAATGATACATGTCTATGCAAACCTCTTCATTTCCTCTATTTCTTTTCTTTTGATTACTCCCCTCCACTGTTGGAGTAAGAATGACCTGAATAAGCCCCCTTCATCTTCTTATTTATTGATCAATGTCATATTTAGGCAATATTAGTTAAAAGTACAAATGCTTACACGTCATATTTAGGCAATATTAGTTATAAGTACAAATGCTTACACACCTCTCTGATGCATCTTGTACAAAGTATGACATAATAAATAAACTAATGACTAATGTTTATGTAAACTTTTCATTTCTTGCACTTCTCTTCTTCTTACTAGTTCCCTCTATTGTTGACATGTTCCTCGTACTAACTCTGCTACTTTGTTTTCCCTACATATATTTATGAAACAACTTTATAATGTACAAAACAGACACACATTCCTGGTGCAATTTTATCAAATTCTCTTATAACAGAATACAAAAAAAATTCATCTCTACACAAACCTTTGGATCTCTTATCGTTCTCTACTTTGTGGTGGTCCCCTTGCTTACTGTTAAATCTGCATCTTTTCTCATTCTCTTCTTTTTGATAGTCCCCTCACTTGTTGCTTCACTAACCCTACTCACTCCTCTGTTTGTTTTTAGCTGCACATATTTATGACACAACTTTGTCACATATCTGCACGGAGACAAGAATATATATATATGTATGTATAGATATAAAGAGGCAAATTTAAACATTTCAATGCTACAATTTGTACTAGCTTTTATAGACCTCCTTTCTTACAACCTACACTACCTCACAAACATATAATGTTATAAATTGATATCAATACTACCAGCTGAAATTAACATATAACATTAATATCCTGAAAAATAAGCATATAAACATTTTATATAATCTGTACAATGTACCCCACTCACTGTAACAAGACACCTACGGTTCCTCTAAAAAGAAATCTTATGATACCTAAATTAAAACCACAACAATCCACGCGAAGCCACTATATATAATATAAAAAACTGAGGCTCTAGATAAACTGCAAGAACAACAACAACAAAACATTTGGATTTCATTACCCCTATAACTCATGCAACCATAACAAAACATTTAGATTTTATCTCCGTACAACTAATACATTGAACCCAAACATTGTGCAATTTAATTTATTTATAAACCAACCTAATCAAAACCTTGTCCCCAAAATCATAGAAGTATATTCCACTAACATTACCATAATTTTATCAAGATGTGTGCTTCTACTGAGTTACAGATTAATCAAACACCCAAATCACAAAGGTTTATATTTTCAATAATATATATATTCCTCTTCAAAAGATGAATTATATACCTCATTTCTAAGCCATAACAATAGTGACTACAAAAGGAGATTCTGAATCCTAAATTTTAGGTGTATGTTCAATCATTTTGGGATCATTCCAAGTACAGAAAGACCAATTTAATCACAAAATATTTACAGGAGGAGGATATTATCTTCAACTTTGGCTGAGAAAAATGAGGGCCTTTGTTTTCATTTTCAATATCTAGGATGATGAGTAGAACTAATTACTGTCTTTAAATAACAATCGAAAAAAAAAAACAGTCTCACTGTATTTCAAATGTTAAAACTCTTGACCAAAAAGAAGCTTCTCGAGGACACCTCATTAAGAGTGAAGTTAACAGTACACCCCAGCCCTATGCTATAACCTTTGTTATATATGTTAACAATACACGGTAAATTTACTATATAGTCCTTATACTTGTTCCTCATATTACCTGTACTATATCTTATTTTAGTTATAGGAACGACATGTTATCCGTCTACCTATGCTTTTGTACCATATTGGCAAATGACTGTACAAAAGATATATAACCCCGCACAACATATACAACTATGATGTCATAGCGAATGCCATAAAATGTTACATGTTGAAAAGGTCACATGTCCAAAATATAAGATGTCGAGGCGTGTAAAATATTTCAACAACTAGAGAAACCATATGATGATGATGTCTCATTCAATTAGTAAATGCAGGGTAGATCATGATTTGAAACATAGTTAATGCTCATTGTAATACCTTCCAATAGCTCAATAAATATTATACAAACTCTTTCAACAATAATAAATTCATCCATATTTAGCTAATATGCATGCTTAATTGTAGGTTTAAATACAACTAAATCAATTATTAAATAAGATAATGTGTTTAACTAATACACTTGTTTATACACAAATAAAAAAATAGCAAACTAAATAATTATAAATGAAAATTTATATAAATATGTACAAGGACATATCATATATAACATAAGAATTCGTAATATGTAATAGACACTTTTCATAAGCCATACATTGACCACAAACATTCTACACAACCAATTTGATCTAATTATCCTACCTTGTGCAAGCTGTATAACACTAAATCATACATAAAATAAGAAGTCATAACACATAATACACACTTCTTTAGCACACCATACATTGACCACAAACAATGTATACAATTAGTTTATTCTAATTTAGTGCCAATATAGAGAGATGGTTAAGAATGAATGTACATATTAGAGTATAATAAAAATAAACTTCAACATCACCACATACTCTTAGTATCGTGGAGGTAGAAATGCAATAAATTGATGTCCCCAGTAAGATCTAAAGGAGATATAACTTGGACATCCTTATGCATATGATATTGCATCACTAACAGGAATTAAAGGAGATAAAACTTCGATATCCTTATGCATGAAGCACTTCATTTTAATAGTTATATCATTTGGGTGTGGTGATGGTGATCTAAAAAATAGCCACAATTATGTTGATTAGTGGCCGTTAAGGTGTGTTTAGTCGAGGGGGTGGGAAGTTTTCAGTGGAGAGGGGAAGTTACTATTTGTAATTATAATAATACCCTTATATCTTAACTGTTGAACCAAGGAAGTTCCACGCGATTTTGCTGAAGACAAAATACTCTTTATACTAATATTTTTGTTTAAGTGTGTTTAAAGATAGGTATGTTGAAAAGAAGATGTTTAAGTGATTAAGGACATTGATATGAAACGCTGACAATCAAAGATCGACCGATCGAATGAAGACCGGCCGACCAACCGATGGCTATCGATCGACTGAATGAGACAGAACTTAGAGATAAGCTAATCGAATGAAGACCGGTCGACCGAACGATAGATATCGATTGACTGAATGAACAAATTTAGAATATCGGTTGACCGAACATAGCCTATCGATTAACCAAACAAAGCACAACGATCATTTTGCTCAACAGATAAAAGATTTGCATAACATTAGAAAATATATACAATAATCCAAAGAATTAATTATCAGAGATGAACGTTGCAACGACTCTTAATCCGTATTATCTAGTACAAAAGGTGGATTAAGTAAAGAAAGAAGACAAGTCACGAGCCTGAGCACAAAGTTTGATCAAAAGTTTGAGATTAAAGTGTCTACGTGTTTAAGAGTGTTTTGGTTTATCAAGTTTTGTGTGACTTAAGTTCTCTCTACGAGTGAGTAATTTCTTTATCATTGTAAGGTTATTCTTGATCCTTTTAAAAGGCGTATTTCGAGGTTATTTTTGATCTTGCAAAAAAAACTTGTCAAAAGGTTATTCTTGATCCTTGAAAAAGAAGAGAAGGTTATCCTTGAGCCAAAAAGAAGTTTGTAAGTTGTTATTGAATGAACGTTTGTATCAATTAATTTATTTTTAGTAAGTACAAGTTCATTACATCTTATTTGTTTTATATTTGTTTATCTAACATTCACAAATTTACTGTTAGTTTTATTTGTGTGTGTTTATTTAAATTTTTAGTAGAACTTAATGCACACTCCTCTTAGGTGCCATTTAGGACCAACATTTCGTATCATAGTATAGGTCTCACTTTGAGTGTTAATTCTAATGAATTTTTGAGGAAAGATTAAATGACACATTTCATGAATTCTATAGGTTCCTCATATAACTTAGATGGACACAGTCCATATAGAACACCTTACTTCAATAGTAAAAACTATATGTATTGCAAGAATAAGATGAGATGCTACTTGATAGGGGAAAATATTGATTTATAGATAATGGTAACTCAAACATTTACAATGCCTACCAAATTCATAGGAAATGAAATAGTCTTAAAGAAAGAGAATGAGTGGAACCTAGATTAAAAGAGGTTAATATCTTTGAATAATAAGGCTATGCATATTTTTTTATTGCGCTTTAAGTATGGAAGAATACAATAGAATTGCAATGTGTGAAACTGCATATGATATATGGAATACTCTTGAAATTATTTATAAAGGTACCAATCAAGTCAAGGAGACCAAAAGAGGTATGTTTACTTATGATTATGAACTTTTTTGTATGATGCATGATGAGACTATTTCTTCAATGTATGCTCGTTTTAATAATATTATAAGTGCACCAAAAGGTTTAGGTAAGACCTACTCTAATATTGAGCTATGTAGGAAAATTTTAATGTCCCTACCACAGACATGGGAAACAAAGATGACGGTGATAAAAAAGCTAAGGACCTCAACACACTTCCTCTCGACAAGCTCATCAATTCACTTCTAACATACGAGATGAGGATGAAGAATATCCAAAAAGAACAAGAGACGCCAAAGAAGAAAAATGTGACGTTTAAAGCAAACAAAAAGGAGGAAAGCGATAATGAATAATCGTTGGTTGGAAGCGAAAACTAGGAGCTCGCATTCATCATATAAACTATGCCTTAACGAGTCAAAAAGGTTCATCTTATTCAAAATATAAGTTATCTAACATAACATGTTTTGAGTGTGGTGTAAAAGGTCATTTGAGATTGCAATTCCCCCACCTATAAGAAGATGAAGGAAGAGACGAGAAGAAGAAAATCAAGGTATGGAAGAAAGAAAAGAAGGACTTCAAGAAAAAGAAAGCATTAAAAGCCTCTTAATCTGAATATAGAGACTCCGAAGAAGAAAAAGTAACTAACATGTGTTTTATAGCGCACAACATGGTACGTTCTCCACCTAGTGAAGATGCATGTGATTATATGCATGAAGAAGTGTTAGAACACATAAAAATTAACTAAAAAGAACAAGGAATTGCATGAAAAGCATAAGAAAGCTTTAGAGTAATTAGATGCATGTAAATCAAAAAATAATGACCTTAGAAATGATATGACCTTAATTAATAAAGACAATGATGAGCTAGAAAATGAAAATAGGTTCCTAGAGAAAGAAATTGAATCCCTCAAAGAATCACTTGAAAAATTCAACAAGGGAAAAGGAAAACAAGATACTTTGTTAAGTGTTCAAAAGTTCGAAAATGATAAACATGGCTTAGGGTATAGTAATAAAAATAGAGCATCAACTAGTAAGACTGTTTTTGTGAAGGTAAAGAACTTAGAAGATGAATATACTCCTAGGAATGTTCAAAATGCACCTAGTAGAC